>CM040912.1:44554392-44616892 GCA_023029165.1 Gobiocypris rarus | reverse complement strand
TAGTCTCTTTCCCATAGCGCATTGAGAGAATGAAAGGGAATGTTTCAGGTTACTTGACTGTAACCCCGTTCCCTGAAAAAAAAGGAATGAGATGTTGCGCTACATTGCCGCACTGGGGGCTTGTGCAGGTGTCTCTTCAGACAAAGTGATACCCAAAGGCGCACCTGTTTCACGTCTATTTATAACCTCTCACAAGCGTGCATTTCAATGACACCTTCGTCTTCTAGGTTATTTGGTAAGACTTTAGTATGGGGAACACATATTCACAATTAACTATGACTTTTGCCTCAAGAAGCTCCCAATTTCCTGCTTATTATTAGTTAGTAAGGTAGTTGTTTTATCGTTTAAGTTTTGGTATTAGGATTAAGGGGTGTAGAATATGGTTATGCAGAATAAAGCATTCATATGTGCTTTATAAGTACTAATAAACAGCCAATATGCAAGCTAATAAGCAACTGGTTGAAAGTGAGAATTGTTCCCCATACTAAAGAGTTACCGGTTATTTAAAGCCATGTGTTAGCCACACATACTTCACAACCAGTTTCCCTTTTCGCATAGCGCAGCATCTCGTTTATGCTTTTTCAGGGAACAGGGTTTCAGTCAAGTAACCTGAGACGTTTCTTCACCTACAGGCACTTTTCTCTTATTTCCTAGAGGTCGATTTTTTTTTAAATTAAAATTATTATTATTTTTTTAATAAATTTGTATTATATGAACATCACATCAGTGTTGAAACTTAAACTATTAAATTTTTTTGTTATTGAATAAAGCTGAAATCAAATAAAAAAAATTAGATGAAACAAAGATGATACTTAAACAACAAAAAAAAAACTTAAAAGAAAATTTGAAATGTTGCCTTTGCAACTAACTGAAATAAAATAAATTGCAGCTCTCAAGTAGTACAATTACTAAAACTGAATAAATTAAAGCTAAGTAGAAATATACAAAAATATACAAATTACAAAGTACACAACAAAATTACTAAAACTAATCTAAAACTAAAATAAAAAACTAAAAGCTAATTAAAAATATGAATAGTTCTACAAGAGTGTACAATAATACAAAAACTGTTTTAGAAACATGACATGCCTTTATTTATTTTTGCAGCTTTTTAAAATGCCTGCTGTGTATAGATTTGATTGTTTTTCAGCCTTTCAACCTTAAAATATAAAAAACCATCATTAGTTTTGTGATGTTAATTTGAGATTAGGATAAATATTTTGAGAATATCTGAGATTAGGATAAATAAAATGCTTTAGCAAGACATAGGAGAAATACATTTTACATTTATATATATATATATATATATATATATATATATATATATATATATATATATATATATATATATATATATATATATATATATATATATATATATATATATATATATATATATATATATATATATATATATATATATATATATATATATATATATATTATATTTATTTCGAGCACAGAAAATGACAGAATTTTCCAGTGAGGTATGTATGTCCACTGTTGAATATTACTAATAAAGAAATGAAATACATTTAAATTAGTCCCCGCCTCCACTCAATCATACCAGCTCGGACCACCTGATCCACTCGGTCAACAGTAGTTAACGTTACACAATGGCAAATGAAAATATTGGTTTAATTCAGCCATATAATGTATGTTTGAACCAGAAACTGCATGATTCAGAAGAAGGAGAGGAAAAGCAAATTATACAGGGTCATCTATAAGTAGGTGTTTCAGAACGGTAATGCATTTCATGTAACACTCTCGACAAAGTCAGAGCATAATGGTAATTGATATGATTATTCTTTGGCTTGACTACATTATCAAACAGCTAATAATGTGTTACTAATGTTACACAAACCATGTTCCCATTCACCATCTCACAGTCAGTATCATAGAAAGTCTGTGGAGAAAGGCATATAGTTCATCATAACATCTTAATGTAGATCATATACATAATTCACCTGCTATATTACAATATGATTTTTCCCGTCCCTTCTTAAATGCGCTCTTGTGCTCACTGTGGAAAATGTCTGTGACGGTAGGAAACAGAGGCTTTGGTACACTGCAGTTTTAAAGAGAAAATACTTAGCAATGGTGTCGACTAATTCATTTGCACATGGTTTCTTTTAAAGCATAATAAAAACCCCACACAGACATACATACAAACAACATTAAAAACTTGATTTAAATATTTAAATACTTTAAATATATTCAACTATGGGCCTTTTTTCACCCAATGTTTTAATGAGATTCACACATCTGGAAGTAAATCATATATACACATTTTGAAATGTGTATATATATGTTTTCACACTATCATAGTTTCCAGGACAGCATTCCCAGTTGTTCACCTCAATGAAGGACTTGGTCCTCACCGAAAGCTCTAGTGTGCTTTTGATGACAAAAGCATTTTGCAAATCGTTGTTGTGGCCAGCTAACCGCACAGCTTAATACAGTATGAAAACAGAAGAGGGGGGACAATAAAATCGTGGTTCAGATTGAAACATTAAGTCCTAAGTATGAAAACGACAAAAGAGGACAAAAACTGCACAAGAAAATCTGACGAATAGAATGAGAAGCGAGTTTGTAATCCCTCATTGTAATAACAGTAAGACGGTAGATGCCCGCAGGCCGGGCACGTGGTGGGGAAGCCATTACTGAGTGTAATTAAAGCTTGAAATCTCTTTTTAGCCACCCTGCAGTCTTCCCGTCTGCCTCTCACTCCTCCTCTCATTTCCTCCCTTTCACTTCCTCCGTCTGGCCTGTGCTGACCATCTCAAAAACCGATCACTCCCCCTGTCGATGAATGGAAAGCACGGATTTGTACTAGGAATGGTTGTGAACGATGCCTCCACATGCAAAAAGCAAGTGACTCATTAAATGTGTTAAAGGTAATTAATTTGGAATAATATGTGATCCGTTTATTTTAGGAAGAGGGTTATTCAATTTAACTGAGCACGGGAGATTAATTTGTTTGTGGATTCTATTTATCAACTGGCAATTAATCAAAAAGTGGTCTGTAATCACATTTTCATGTTTTATATATAAATCATTTAGCCTAATTATTTCTTTTTTCCAAAATACATGTTGTTTCTTCCCTCACGATTCAGTCTCATTTGGCCGCCTTGCGCTGAATAGCTTTGCATGATTTGAATGGCAAATCTTGTTTTGCAGAAGCTGAGGCTGAGCGGAAAACTACGGGCTCAACACCTAATTATTCAGACAGAAAAAAGATTTACAACTATTGAAAGGCAATCTGGATCTACGTCTGATGTAAACACAAACGAGGGCATGTCATGGCCCTTCCTTCTTCTGCAATGCTAACAATACTCCATTTAAATCCTTCCATTACGCTTTTAGTTTTTTATCCATTTTTTGTTTGCAGAACCAGTGGCTGCTCATCAGGGGAGGCAAGGGAGGCACAGCCTAACCAAAATTTTGAGGTGAACAGGACGATTTAAGGTTAATAAAATTCCCAGCTATTTATTTCATTTCATGTCTCAGAATGTTTTTTACTTGTTTATAATTTCACCTGTAACACCATAAAATATTACTGATGTCGGAACCAAAAACTTCCTGAATTATTGTGACATACATGTAATTACAATCGTTCGCAAAACTGTGCTTAGCCAGTATTTTCTGTAATAGTAGGCAAACTGGCTGAATTTTCAGCATCATTAATCCAGTCTTCAATGTCTCATCCTTCAGAAATCATTCTAGATATCTTGATAATGCGTATGCATAGACGCGTATGCGCTGGTCTTAAATGACATGTATGGTCAATATTGTATTTAGATGATGTTCTAACCTGTGTAGTAGTACTGATAAATAGTAACAAGTAATTATTGATGAATAAGTCATCGTGATGCTGAAGATATACTAGTTTCTCTCTACATACATGTAAAACATATATACTTTTAACATATTCTGGTTATACTTGCTGTTGAGTGGAAGCAAAAATGTAGTCAAGTAATTCTCTGTAATTTTAATCCTCAATGTACAATACAACAAGATCTGTAAACAACTTAATACCAGTACACATTCAAGGGAAAATGCAAAACGTATGTCCTGATTTCGTGAGCATGTTATTAATAATTATTTTTGCGCGAGCAGTTTGAGTATTTATGCACAGTTCAACAAAACTCTCAACTGCGCATGCGCATGTGACGTCATCAAAATGTGAATGAAACCACAGCGCATGCGCAACCAGTACGTGTTGGATCTGATCCAGCTACGTCATCGTCAACGACTTCAAGTTAACGCTTGTCAATGGAGAGTGGCCAGACTCTCTGTACAAATGGTAGGACCAGGCTAAAAGAGTAGGGGAGGGTGAGGCAAAATCCATCACTGGAGACTCCATTGGTAAAAAAATTAGGCTACAGCAATCAGCTTCACTAAATGGCAGAACATGCTTTTTTAACACGGACATTTAAAAGGACAAAAGGGTGAAATTTTTCTTCAAGGCTAGATGAGTGAAATTATATTTATATTGTCTAGCTATATATATTTTCTGTCTAAAAGTGACCCCCAAAAAAGCCATGTTAACCCTTTAGTCTTTAGTGACACGGGACGTCATTCACTACCTCCCTCCTTTTTAAAGTTCAACCTTCTTAATATTCCTCAATCAATTCATTATAAAGAATATAACAAGAAAACAAAATCATAAAATAAAGCCTGTTTTCCCATTCATTTTTGGTAAAAATTGTATGAGGTGTGAAAGTGCAAGTATATTTTTTTCTGCACAACAATAACTGAATCTTTGATGACTGAATAAGTCCAGTTCATCAGTTCATCTCAAGTCCATTTAATCCAAATATTAGTGTCACTGTTTCTTGATGGTGGATCTGGTGAAGAAGCTGCCAGCGAAATATTGATTTTGAAAATGTTGTTATAGTTTTGAGAATATGTTTGAGATTGCAAATATGAGCCAGATGCTGAATGTACTGGGAAATGAACTCTAACGAGGATGATGGTATAAAACATCTGCTCAAACTGAACCCTTCCAAGCTCCAAAAGGGAACAAAATATGCTTGATTTTATTCTTTTATAATTGTTATTAAAATATCAGGAGAGTTTTATATTATCATGCCAGGTTGAGATCCGGGACACTAAAGACCTGACTGTGTAATAATGATTGGCGAAACATTCATGCATTTAATGGTTAGACAAAAAAGGATCCTCTCCCAGACTGCTACAGTTTAGGCCCTGTCCCAAATGGCACCCTAAACACTTGCATGAGCTACACACTTTTTTGTTATGTAACGGCATGTTGATTGTCGGGTAGAAGTCTGCAGAGCTCGCTTCATTGTGGGCTTGGCAAAAGTGTGCATCGTGGGCGCATATTAACTGCAAAGGAGGTGCTTGCGAGCACTATTTTGAAACCTAAAGTGACAATTCATGGACTTAACGGACATGCACACACATCAGCCATTGTAAGTCCACAAGTCCGAAAGTGCATATGAAGTGTGCCATTTGAGACAGGGCCTTAGTGTGCCCCTCTCTATTTTAAAAACCGCCAGCCACCACTGTGCAGGTCAAAAATTTGTGGAAATGGCAAACTAAATAATTAAATGAGCACAATGCAACTCAGTATTTTCTTCTATTTGCAACCCTCAATGCATTGCATTGAGTCATTTTAAAAACATGCCTGTGGTGGCATCTCTGCAAAATGATACTGCATCTTGTACGTTTCGCAACACTTTCAAAGTGAAATGTCCAGTGAGTGAGGCTAAAAGCATGTTCAAATTAACTGGTAATTTTAGTGGCTAGCCCATGTTGTCTATTTTACTACTGCGAACCCAAAAAATGTATAGCAGGTTTAAATTTCATTCCAATGTTAGTTCCAATATATGAGATGCATTCTATACAGGATTGCAATAGTTGGCCAGAAACATGTTGCTGAGCTAATAGGCTAAATATTATTGAGGAATAGATAAAAATAAGATATTATTCTTTAATGTCTTTAAAGTTTTTAATGTTCCCCATGGCTGCATTTATTTGAACAAAACACAGTGAAATATTGTGACATACATTTTTAAATAATTTAAATACAATTTAAAATTATTATTTATTTTCTGTAATTGCAAACTGAATTTTCAGCATCATTAATCCAGTCTTCAATGTCACATGATCCTTCAGAAATCATTCTAGATATCTTGTTATCAATTGAAAACGCTAATATTCTTATTACATTTAATATTCTTTCTTACATTTTAAAAAAGGTATTTTGTAACTAAATGTTTTTAGTGTCACTTTTTGATAATTTAATGTGTCCTTGTTGAGTGGAAGTATTAATTTCTTTAAAAAAATAAGACCTACTGACCACTTAATTATGTGTAGCATAATCAAGTATTGGATAAAATAGTTAATTTTATATTTAAATTTAACCATTTAATCGAAACATTTGAGTATGAATGGAATTTTTTATTCTGAGTGTCTATTCATACCAAGTGCAAATAGCATGCTTGTTGGCAAGTGCTTTTCGCACTAGCTCTGCCTAACAATGCCTGGTTGGGCCAAAAAACATACATATTTCAACTAGCCTAGAGTTTTTGCTTCAAACTGATGTGAGAATGATTGCGCCTAGTCAGAATATGAGTCTGATACCGCTCCATTTGGTTGTGATTATGGGGTGTGTTTCAACCTAACCAGGAAGGAACTCAATTGGATAGACCTACAACCAATCAGAACAACGGAGCGACGCGTAATGTTAGTTGTCAAATGCCAACAGAACTGCACTGTGTTGCCAAGTCTGTGTTTTTCCCGCGGGTTGATTTCCATGTCCGCGGGTTGAAGCGACCTCAATTATGTGATATATAGACCCAGGAATGTGAATTTTAGCAGGCAACCTTGCCAAAATAACACATATTTTACACCCCAAACAGCATTTTTTTTCCCCCGGAGAATCCCCCAGAAAAACGATGGGCTTGTTTTGGGTTGGTAGTTGGCGGGTTTGGGACCTCTATGGATCGAGTCCAGACCGAACTGCCCAAGCTCAAATGTTGTGGGCGGGGCTGAGTTCAGCTGGAATCCAGGCTATATTTCAATGTCTTCAGTGCGCAATCAGTAGAGCGTAAGGCTTGAGGATCTTGGTTTTGATCCGGTTCAAATCTGCCTTTTGCAAAGCTCGCTCTTATCCCTTTTCCCATCACATATAATATAAAATGTCCTAAAAGTGGAAATAAAGTGCCTAACGAAATGTTAATAAAAGCATTTATTGGGTAGGGTTAGGTGTAGGGAGGGCTTTTATTGTTTCATTAAGGTGGCATTCATTTAATAATTTATATAATATAATAATTTATACTCTGTTATTATTGCATCCTAGCCTGGATGCCAGCCGAATTTAACCCCGCCCACAAAATTTTTTGCTCGGGCAATTCGGTCTGGACTCGATCCATAGAGGAGTTATTATGCCCGAACAGAAACTGTTCAGACCAATGAAATTGTCAGGGCGGGCTTTAGACGATGATGGACAGATGATAAACAGTAACGTAATCATCCACGTCATCAGGCGCTTGGGTTGAATTTGCGATTATCCTAAACGGAGAACTTGTTCGTATATGCATTCACCTTCACTATTTCTCTCAGAAACGATGATCGTGTTGGTAAGTACTCTGTGTATCCTTAAATTCTTTTTTTACAACACTGGCAAAGATCGTTTACACTCATCTTTTTCTTCTAACATTACTTAATCCAGCGAATTGAATTGAGTATGACCACGTCAGGCTAATTGCATCCTGTTAATGTAGTTATTTTCACAGCATCTATCACTATTTGCACTGTGTAAATATCTATTGCTAAGAAAATATGCTATTAGCCTATATATAAAATATGTGATGATGATGATGAAATAGAATCTATAGTTGCTATTAACACTTGGTGTAAAAAGTATCCATCGCTGCTACCTTTGTTTGTTTAGCTCCTCGCAATGCATTCTGAGATTATGTATCATAATTATACCACCTTTTTCTGCATCGGGATCATGCTTTATGCCTTAAAAATGTTGCATACATGGTTTTTGGAAAAGAATACATGTGTTTATGCATATATCTTTGAGATGTTCGTTGACTGTTGTCAGTGTAATCGACAAACAACCATTAAACAGAAGACACTAAAGAAGGCACTACAAAAGCCAGTTACCTTCAGCGCATCTGATTGTTCATGCAATCTTATAGACCAACAGATGTCAATGTCTACATCAAATCTTTTTAGGAGATTGTACACTTTTTGTTGTGCAGGAAGTGAAATTACTTACCAGTTTGCGTTGGCACCATCCACAGACCCCGCATAGTGCCACCAGCCACACAACACACACTGTTAATCCCACCGATACTAGGAACACACTCAGAGACAAAGAACCTGTGGAGAGACAATTCCTTAAAATTAGAGCTGTCAAAGGTAATGAGTTAACATTGCATGATCATTTAAGTTGCTGTTAACTTTTCATTAACACATTTATTCAATTTGAGTTGTGTCAATAGCTTGCCAATAAGTTAATATCAAACTCTATTGGAATAAATTGAGAGTAACGTCTCCAGTGGCATCCAGAGTTGCTGCCTATGTAGAGCGTTCCAAATCAGTCACTAGTGAGGATCCATAGGTTAGGATGCTGTGTTACACAGCAAGGCAGCTAACAGGAACAGAGCTTATAAGAGCAAGGAAAATGTATTCAGTTTTTAAAGAAATGTCACAAGTCTGTCGATGCTTAAGGGCTCATTTAGCATTTCAAAGAGGGCACATATTTAACAGTTTACGCACACATTTTCAACTAAATGTTACACTGTTGAAATGAGTGGTTGTGTCATATGAAGGACAGTGTGACTTGAGGCTTTGTTAGGCATGCATATCCTACAAACCATACCAAACTAAAAAAAGAAAAAAACTTTTATACCCTTAAAGGGTATAACCCTCATGTTGTTCCAAATCCTTAAGACTGTTCATCTTTTAAACACAAATGAAGATATTTTAATGAAATCTGAGAGCTTTCTGTCCCTCCATTGACAGTCCACGCAATTACCACTTTGACGGAGAGATGGAGGGAGAATGGAGGGACAGAAATCTCTCTGATTTCATTCAAATATCTTCATTTGTGTTTCAAAGATGAATAGTCTTACGGATTTGGAACAACATGAGGGTGAGTAATTAATGACAGAACATTCATTTTTGGGTAAACTATCCCTTTAACCCTCAGGAGTCTGAGCTGTTTTGGGGCCCTTTAGAAGTTTTGACATGCTCTGACATTTGTGCTTTTTTCAGTTGCTTATAAACACATTATGGCAAAGATGTAATTACACTGTATTCAGCACAAACTGGGCTACCGTAATTCGAGAGCAACATGTATGTAGATAATTGTGTTTTTGAGAGAACAATGTTTATGCATGGCTTTTGACAACACTAAAAATGTAAGTCTCTGAATTAAGGCCTCGAAACACACAATAGATGTGCGTCCACAAGACTTTTGACTAATGGGTGATGCCTAGAGTTTTTGCTTCAAACTGATGTGAGAATCATTGCGCCTAATTATTCACATAAAGCAATATATATTGATTTACATTTTGTAAGACACTTTTTCTTTACAAAGGCCGTATGCGAAGAGGCATGAACAACCGTGAATCACACCTAATATCTGAAAAGTCTTAAATAAAGATTAATTTACTAGATAAGTAAAATGTTCTGGGGGGAATCAATATGAAGTGAGTTTTTGGGAACAAGAATTCAATTTTAAAAAACAAGATTATTTTTCTTACCCCACTGGCAGATCATTTTGCTTGTATTCGGCAAAAACTCACCTCATTTTGAATTTATTTTCCAGAAAACAAGAAAAAAATGTCTCGTCATTTTACTTATTTAGTAAATGCATCTTGATTTAAGTATTATTATTATTATTATTAGATATTTAGACTAGAAACAAGACAAAAATACTAAATAAAAAGAGCATTATGTAAAAAAAATTTTTCCCAAAGAAGTCTCATGCTAAAAAACAGTAATATTGTGACACTGAACCCAATTCAGTATTCAGTAAATACAAATAACTGAATAATTGGTAATGATGAATTTTATAAGTAAAATATTTGGGATTTAAAACAACGTAATGCAATACAATTATGATTTTAAAGAGTATAGGGTGAATTCAGGTTGATTGGGACACTCAGTCATTTCAGTGGCAAACATTTTCTGAATCATTTGATTTTGTAAACTACCTGATACACACAATAGGCCTACTCAAATATCATTTTGAGCTTCGATTCATTTATGAGAAACGCGTGCAATGCATGATCACACCAGCGCTAAGGCTATTGTCGACTATATTTGCTTATTATTTATTAAATAAGAAGCAAATATATTTAAAACATTTATTAGAATTAAGATACAATTTATAGAAAATGAAATTCACTTTAAAGAAAGGCTACAAATCTGAAAAACTCTTCTTATGACATAGTGTGTCTTATCGTCTCTTTGGCACTGATAAGAAAAAAAGTGAGCTGATCACGCCGGAGGGATTAATGAAAGTCTTACTAGTTTGGAACGACATGATATTTTGGGGGGAACTATACCTTTAAAAAAAAAATTGAAATCAAAAAAAAAAAAAATAGTAACATGAAGGTCTCAAGCACAAAATCCTTTAGAAACATGCTTAAAAATCTAAATAAAATATAAAAAAATTAAAAAGGTCTCAAGTAAAAATTCTAAAGAAACATTCATAAAAAGCAAAACAAAAATCCTTAAAAAATAATAATAAAATCCATTTAAAATAGTGCATGAGTGATCAAGGTCTCAAGTAAAAATCGTAAAAAATTATATAAAATATTAAAAATATAAAAATATATAAGGAAAAGTACAAATAAAAAAATGCTTTACAATAAAATAATATAACAAATAAAATAAAAATAACAATGCATGAGTGATGAAGGTCTCAAGCACAAAATCCTGAAGAAAAATTAAATCAATTGCATATAGTAATAAAGGTCAAATAAACAAAATTAAACTACACTAATACATGTATATTAGGCATGGAGGCACATCTAATTCATTATTTGATTGAACTGACCTGTACTTTACTGCCTCATTGGCATTTTTAATTAGGTAAAGAAGCATTTTTGATGGACAGAGATTGATTTAATTGTATGGTGCAGCAGTGAATTGAGAGGGGGTGGTGAAGTAAAACACAGGCAGCTGCTCAGTAAAAGATTCATTTTCACTGAGAAGGGCAGAACGGAGAGCAGGCGTGTAATCTGAGTAAAACATGTGAAATATAACTGCCTGGTCAAATAAAACTGCAGTGACTCATGACTTTAGAGTCCATAAGGGTTTAGTTGAGGTCTCAGTCACAGCGTGTCCATGAGACCTTTAGAGGTGAGGAGATGTGGTGTTGACGATCAGCAATCTTCGGTATAAGAAAGAGATCAGCACATTCTTATTTTTCTTTTGAAACTGGTGTTTAGGAGCACTGTTGAAAGGTTTGAGGTTTGGAAGAGTAATACTTAAGATAAAAAAATAAAAAAAGAGTTGACAGTAATCCGGTAACTGAGAAGGCGAAGAAAAGAAGTAATAATATATATTGTGGAAGAAAAAAGAAAAAGAGAACTGTAGAGGTTCTGTCAGAAAGAGGGCAGAACGGAGAAGGATAAATGATTTTATAATGCCCCTAAGAAATATATAAAATGAGGAAAATTACAGTGAGAGGTGGAAAAGGAGATAAATGTGTGTGAGAGAAAGCATCCTGAGGTTATGGGAATTTTTCTAACCTTTTATTTAATGTTATCAGCTTATACTTTAAGTCTTGCATAGCCAAACATTTGATTCATTGCATAAAGTCTGATTTACAGCTGCCCAAAGAGACAAAAAGAGACCGTCTGACCACTTCAAAATCACTTTTTGTTTTAAAATCACTTTTTTATTTTTCCAGTAAAAACTCTAAGCACCCTTCAAACAAGATACATTTATACTGGAGAAGTAAAATTGTGCAGAATAATATGATTTTTTGCTAACACTTTACAATAAGGTTCCATTTTTAACATTAATTAACCGCAGTACACATAAAAAAACTTCTATAGTTTATTAACTAACGTTAACAGGGAGTAATAAATACCGTAACAAATGTATTGCTCATTGTAAGTTAACGCATGACGTAATGTTAACTAATGGAACCTTATTGTAAAGTGTTACTGACTTTATTTTTTTAAGCATAAATCTTAAATTTAGAGTTTCATGAAAAACAAGAAAAAGAATTTGAAAGTTTAACTTAAAGCTGGAGTCCTTAAGTTTTGCCTCTGTTTCGCCATCTCTGTTTGAAACCAGCAATCGCAGTTATTTGCAAATGAATCTAATGTTTTGAGGAGTATGTGCAGCTTGCTGTCAGTCACCGCACCGGTGTGGATTCTGTACTTCAGAATCACAGATTCTACATCTTGGAGTATAACCGAAATAAGAATTTTCACCGGAAAATGTCATCTGAACATGTAAGTAACATGTAGTACTACTACTAGCCGGATATGACATGCTTGAATTTCCCGCGAATCCACCATACCATCAGGCATCAGGGAGCCACTATCAATATGCGAGAAACTCCCAGAACTTCAAGGAGAAAGAACATGATCAGAAATACTGATTCTGATTCAGGAATGGGTTTTATTAAAGATGCATGGATAAATGAAGTGTTAATTGTTTTCAAATATGGCAGTTTCTAAGTGGGTTTTTTTAACCAAACCCCACAAACAAACAACAAACAAAAACAGCAGCTATGTATAAAACGTAGTGATCAGAATTTCATTTTGTTCTTTATAGGCATGTGCATTCACCTGTGGAATTCTTCACTTTTATTGGTCTGTTGGCAATACTCATTGTACCGTGAAAGACAAGAAGCCCTTTCTGGTCTAAAGTGTCTCCGAGGGCTGATATCTGAAAAATCGCTCCCTGTTGACTACACCATTAGCAACTTTGTCTATCATTTCTGGCTTTTTAGAGACAGAAACAATGAGAGAGAAAACAGGAAACAATATGGAGAAGATGAGGGCATAGAATTAAATGTTTTCAGGATTCTTTGATTAATAAAATGTTCAAAAGAACAGCATTCTTTTGTAACGTTATAAACTCTCACTTTTGATCAATTTAATGCGTCCTTTCCTTGCTGAATAAAAGCATTAATCTTACTGACCCCAAAATGTTTAATGGTAGTATATATGAATTTCATTTAATTTTTTTAATTCTCACAGGTAAATAAGATTAAGGATATTTTCACATTGTTTGTTTTGTTCTGAAACAGGGACTTAATTTGTTCAAATGTTGCATTTTCTTCTTGGTTTGGTTCGCTTTCGCACAGAAACCTTTAAAAGCATACCAAAATGTGTTCATGCAGGTCACATGCGATTACAACTGTCCTCTTATTGGTCAGAGTTTCCTCTGCATCATCCATCAAAATGATTCACAAGTTCGCATGAGCTTATTGTGGCTTTATTTTGTAACTGTCAAGACACGCAAAACAATACGAATGTTATAATGCAACAAGAGCAGAAATCAAGGCTAATTACACAACATTTTGAGATGAAGATGTGCTCTTTTGGTTGTGTTCACTTACAGAATCAGACACTATGCTGCTTTACATAAAACAGTTAGTTCTATTTCTTGATTCTGATTGATCTATGGCACTTCACTGGTTGGTTCTGTGTATCACACAACACCCTTAGAAACATTAACGTATGTTTGTTCTCATTGATATTGTTCATTGAAGTTTACTGTGTTATGAAAGAGTAGAGCAAGATTGAGTGAGCGAGTTTACCTGCATTTAGATACTGCATGCATTTCCTTCAGGTCAGTCCTATGTTTGTAACAAAAAATCAGTTTGAATGTCCGCTGCAATATCTTGTCCTTTTAACAGTTAAGGGGTTTTCCTGTGTCCTGGCATTGACAGTGCTGTCTTGTTCCTCCAAGTTCACAAGTTTCAGTCCTTTCAATATAAAAGCCTCCACTACTCAATGACTCACTCATCAAGACGGTCTTTGCCTCCATCTAATGGCGTAATAATGGAACTTCTGTTGCTGTTCACGGTCAGGGACTATTTTTTCCAACTGAAGGAAGGCTTTTAGTGATTTTACTTCATGAAAGTTGCATTGATAAATTATTTTATTTTTTTTGTTGGTTTTAATATTTGTATTGTGTGGTAACACCGCTTCACGCCGTGCCTAACAATGCCCTTCGACTGTGACTTTTTCACGATACAGCACAGCCTCTTGTACTTTATTGCTTACTTATATAGCACATTTCCCGTTATGAAATACAATACCATTTGGTTTGTTGGTCCTTTGGGTTGGATTGCTTTCACACCTCAGTGAACCTTTGAATTTGTTTTGGAACCTGCGGTGCATTTTCTCTCTTGGTTCGGTTCAGTTCGTTTAGGCATATGGGAACACGGAACCCCCTGAATGAAGTCTTGGCGAATTGTTTGCTGTATACCTCAGTTGTAACGAGTGGTTATTTCAGTCAAAGTTGCTCTTCTATCAGCTTGAATCAGTCGGCCCATTCTCCTCTGACCTCTAGCATCAACAAGGCATTTTCGCCCACAGGACTGCCGCATACTGAATGTTTTTCCCTTTTCACACCATTCTTTGTAAACCCTAGAAATGGTTGTGCGTGAAAATCCCAGTCACTGAGCAGATTATGAAATACTCAGACCGGCCCATCTGGCACCAACAACCATGCCACGCTCAAAATTGCTTAAATCACCTTTCTTTCCCATTCTGACATTCAGTTTGGAGTTCAGGAGATTGTCTTGACCAGGACCACACCCCTAAATGCATAAATATATGTATATATATATATATATATATATACACACACATGTGTCCGACCCAACAGTCCAGATAGAAAGAGCAATAGAGTAAAAAGGTGCAACCACCAGAGAAGTCCTCATGGAGTGGGAACACCAAGCAATGCCTCGAACCATCTCAAAAGCCACAGAGCCCAAATGAAAACTACTATCAAAGACACAGCCACTCTGTCCACAGCAACCATGCTACAAACACCATCAAGTAGGCAGGGCGGTGGAGTTAGATAGGTTGGATGAGCACCTCCTCCACGCAACAGCAAGAATCACGAAAATGTAATCGCAAAAATTCTGTTAGAAGTCCATTTTATGATTGTGTGAAAGTCCATTTTTGAAAAATGGAGAGAAAATTTTATTTTAAACAGCAACAACAAGAACAAAACAAGCAAACAAAACATAAGCCCTAGTGTGAAGCGCCAGCCAAGCGTGCACAAAATCGAATTACAATACTACCTCAACTCAAAATCAAAAACGGATTTTGAATTTAAACAGCACTCTCAATTCATTTCTGAATGGTGCACAACCCTGCTCTGACCCGTGATTTGGGAACATGGTTAAGCAGTATATATACCACAAGACAATTAATAACTTAGTGGAAATCACTGCTCAACCGTAAATAATGTTGAGAAAATCCTTATGATAAAGTCTGAGACATTGGCCCAAATAATAACATCTCTTCGGCCCGGCGCATTTTGGGTCATGGCAATGTGTGACAAATGGGGCCGTGCCGTGTCTCATCGGACATTTCTCAATGTCTGAAAGGACTCTGACAGGGCTGTGCCAAATAACTGACAAGATTATTTGTGGGTCAGATCCAAAGCAAAGCCGTGAGAGTAGATCCTTCACTTATGTGTGACTTCTGAACCGACCTAATGATACTGAGTGATAGACAGGGAAGGATTTCAGTCAAACTCTCACAAGAACGGATGGGTAGATGATAATGTTGTACAGTAGATGCATGACAGTTCATCTGCAGTACTCCTATTATGCTTTTTCGGATATTACCGTTCATGTAGCAAAGCTAGGATGACTGGATTTCTCATGGTGGAATACAGGACGGTATGGGGATAGACGAGTGCCTGAAACAAGCCGTCAGTAATTCCATTTACTTCCTGCATGAACCTATCTTGGTTTGTAACAAATTTGCATAATTTCCACCTATGGCATTCATTGGCTGCCTGTGAACAACGTTTACTTTGACCCTACTTCAAACACTGTAGTTGTAGCTGAGGCCTGAAAGAGTTCATGTTGGTTCATAATGTCTGCATTTGAAGAAGATGCTGTTTTCTGTGCTGCCAAAGCAAATCCAAGCACGTCCAAAATATGAGGACTTGGGCTCGAATTGATACAGTGAAACCGATGCTATCATTACTGTTCGTATCACTGTGAGCTGAAATCCAGATATGGTAATGAGCATTTTGTTTACGACACGCTGTAAGCGCTAGACCAATCACAACAGACTGGGCCACTCTGTCCAGTCAGAGTGTTTTGCAGAGTCTGAATCCTTTATTGAACCATTTCAGACACTGTGAGAAAAAGGTGATGCTGCAATGTATTTTATGAGAAAATGAAAGCATCTTTTGACCTTGGATGCATGTAAACCTATTGTATGAGACTCCAAAACCGAATAAGAAACCTTTAAAATAGCATAATAGGGATTGTGCACCCAAAAATGAAAAATCTGTATTCTTTTACAGATGTTTCTTCGGGTAAAGAGTTGTTAACTCACATCAGGATCAATCTAGCATATCTCACTCCCTCAGCCACACAAACTATTAGAATAACAAGGACGAATGATTAAGAATAATTAGGCCGGCATACCAAACATGAACAGCGTCTGATGGTAAACATGTACATTTTTGGAATAAGCCAAATCACACAATACTTGCTCATTCTGGGTGGCAAATATAGGCTTTTCACATCCCCTGTCATTGAAAATCCACCATCTAGCCGCTTGTCTGAGAGTCCCCTAAAGAGCCCTCATTGTATATCTCAGGTTACTACAGCAGGTGATATAAACAAGAAGGTTCTTGGTATCATTATAGAAATAGTGTGCATGAGAAACAAAAGGAAGAAATTATTTTTAAGGTCTATCATATCACATATTGATTCAATCTGCTTCACTTTATATTGTATCAAATAAAATATTATATCAAATAGTACAGGGCACAGGATGAAAATGAACTTGCTTGAAACACATGACTTATTTTAATTAAAGCTGAAGGCACACCACCACCAAACGACTTGCTGTGTTTAACAATGACTAATGATCCAAAACGATGAAGAGTATTCATAATAATAAATACAAACAATAGAATAACAGTTTGTGGCAATAATATACAACTGATATGCAAAATTGTCTTGTAACTACACTACTGTTAAAAAGTGTTGGGTCAGTAAGACTTATTTTAAAGAAATTAATAGATATTGTCACAGGGTGTTTAGGTCTTGGTTCACGTTTCATGTTTTTAGTTTATCATGTTCACAGTCATGTGTTGTCATGCACTTCCTGGTTTGTCATGTGATCCTGCCATGTGCTCCCTGGTCTTGTGTTCTGTTGTGTCATGTTGTCATTGGTTAATAGGTTGATCACTGTTCACAGGTGTGTCTTGTCTTGTACTCAGTCTGTGTATTTAAGCCCTCATGTTTGCCATGTGTCTTGGTCTGTGATTGAATGTGTTACCCTCTGTTGGTGAGTTTATAGTCAAGTCAAGTCAAGTCAAGTCTTTTGTTTATTGGTTATTGTTTAGTCAGGTCTTTTGTTTCTGTTTTGGATTTTGATTTTGATATAATTAAACTGCATTTGGGTTCAGCAAACTTGCCTTCAGTGGATTCCGTGACAGATATATTTATCAAGGATACATTAAATTGATCAAAAGTGACAATATAATGTTACAAATGATTAAAATGTTTAAATAAATGCTATTTTTCAAACTGTCTAGTCATCAAAGAATCCTGAAAAATATCACGTTTTCTACAAAAATATTAAGCAGCACAACAATGATATTAGTAATAAATGTTTCCAGAGCAGCAATATTAGAATGATTTCTGAAGGATCTTGTGAAAATCTAGTTGCCATCACTGGAATACATTTTATTTTAAAATATTAAAACAGAAAACCAGTTCTTTTAAATTGTAATACTCTTGATCAAATAAATACAGATTTGGAGAGCATTAGATAATTCGGTAACCCTACTTACATATTTTAATGCATTATAATGCCTTTACATACATTATGAATACTTTTATATCTTTTCATAAATAATTGTAACCAACATTCAAAATGCATAATACAGTAATATTCACAGATTACTTGTTACACCTGTAATTGGTTGTTTGTCATGTTTTAATACATTATACTTTCTAAAGGTGTATTATAATGAACTAGAACTGTGGTTACTCATGAGACCATTAAATGCATTATAAGGTGCATTACAAGGCATAATTAATGCATTCAAATACTTTTATAAAGAATTATACACAAAGTCTTTCCAAGAATTTATCTATCTATCTATCTATCTATCTATCTATCTATCTATCTATCTATCTATCTATCTATCTATCTATCTATCTATCTATCTATCTATCTATCTATCTATCTATCTATCTATCTATCTATCTATCTATCTATCTATCTATCTATCTAATATCTATACATTAAGTCACACACACATACACATGCACGCACACGCAGACACACAAAGCCTTTTCAGATAGTATTGTATCACATCATATTGTATGATATCCAAATGTCTTCACTTATTATAAATATGACGTATTGTGGTCTAATCAACCTTCGAGTGTAGTGGTTAAAATACATTACATACATTACAGGAGAATGCTTTCAGGCAACAATTGCTGTACACTAGTTTCAGGTCCACGGGGAAGCTATTAGTAAACCATGTATCAACAAATGATGTGAGTGCCCTTAAACCAGCTAAATTACAGTGAGAACAGGGCCTTCTTTGATCTGATCAAAGAAAAAGAGCAGACTGCAGACAAAATGAGATAAAAGCCCGAGGGAATAGCTCTTTTACTGGCTGCTAAAGATCAGGAAGATTCACGGGGCAAAGGAACAGGTCCAAAATGCGGACCCTGACACTGGGTCATGCAGACGGGCAGAAGCGGGAACCGCCCAGACGACAGTGTAAGAGGCACTCTGGGTCTCCAGTAACCTACTTTACAGACGGGCCAGCAGAGGCTGGAGCCGTTTCACAGCCCTTCATGTCTGCACAGCATGTCAAGAGGCTTATTTAGGCTAACTCGGGCCCCGGCACGCTCCCCAAAGATCCAGCTGTCTGGTGCTGGCTGCTGGTGTCATCAACTCACCGTCTATACGAGGAACAGCATTCCTCCTTCATTAGGAGATGAAAAAAAAAAAAAACTGGAGCAACCAAATGTTTTTTTTTTTCGTTCATATTTGACAAAGACAAAGTGTTCAGCTGGCCGCTATTTTTATTTTATTTTATTTATTCACTCTTTATTTGTCCTGACAGGTTATAGGGAACACGTTGCCTTTATAATAACAACCTGGCTAGCAATCTAAAACTCTCTCTGCGGTGATGAAATAGATGTAATTTGCCACATGCTTCGCCAAGGCCTGCTCGGTGAGAAACGTCTGACCCAATAAAGACAATCAGGATGAGCCAATCAAAGATTATGTAATACTGAGCTACGGAACCGTACAGCGGCCCGGGCGATCCGGCTTTCCATTACAAGATACTTTCCATCTAAAGATGATCAGATTAATAGCAAAGAACTTCATCTATTTTTAAAGCAAAATGTCCTGCTGGGATTTTTAACAGTCACAGGTCCATAGCTTAGTCCTGGATGGTTTTAGGATGGTTTTATTATTATGATTCCCAAACACTTCTCCCGTTTGCCACTGGTCAAAAAACAAACAGTCCTGTCCCTAATCTAGTGTTAACACATTTGCTTGTTCACAGATATGGTTCTCTGATGTTGGTTAATGGTCACATCATGACATGCAAGAAACCATTTTTTTTTTTACACAAAACTGTGAGATTGAACTCACAAACCCCCTGCGGTGCACACACAAGCCTCAGTTTGGGAAACCCTGCTAAATCATGAAGAATTAACAGCAAATTTGCTTCTAAAAGTATACAATTATGTACCAGTCAAGTTTTCATGAACTAAAAAAATGACAAAAAAAAGGAACACTGCTCAACCCATTATTTGAGTCAGTGCTGATGTGTCGAGCTGTTCCAAAAAAAAAGTATATATTTAACCAGAGAAATATTTGACCTGAAATTGCATACTCTCTTTTTTCCTCTCTATGTGAGACCGGAAAGACAGATTGTTACAACTTGGTTTCAAAGATTATGCAATGGGTCCAAAAGTGCATAAATTAAAAACAATATAATTTTAAACCCAATGAAGCAAAACACAAAAGGTAAAGCAAGTGTATATAAATTTGCTCTCGAAATTTAGTTTTGGAATATTGTAAGCAAACTGTGTATTACTATATTTTTTCCAGCCAGTGTATCTGGTATAACTATGCTAAGGTTGTGGATGGGTTCAACTCCCTGGAAACACAAACTCACAAATGTACAGCATGAATTGAATAAACATGTCTTCCAAACAGAGTAGAAATGGAATTAGTGGACTGACAGCTGTGTGAATGCAGTTATAGAGCAAAAGCACTGCTAGATTATGAGCTAGAGGCAACCTGCCAGCCATCTCTGCATTCAGGGTCCCTGAAGAGGTCAGATGGGAGCCCTGCTGTGGTCTCCTGTGGTCATGACATGCACAGCAAGAATATTCCTGCACAGAAACATGCCCAAACGTCCACCTTGTGCTTATTCTGTGCCACTTTGTGCTTTTCACAGTGGAAAATTGACTTAAGACCTTTTAACACCAATGACAATACCTGTAATGATAAAGATAAAAGTTTTTTTTAAGTTTTAAAATCATTTAAAATATTAAAGAATGGAAGAGTCCACACCACAACTATGATAACAGCACAGAGAAATAATATTGTTGGAATCATGCTCGATTGGATTGAGATCTGGAGGATTTGGAGGCCAAGCCAACACCTCAAACTCGTTGTTGTGCTCCTCAAACCATTCCTGAACCATTTTTGCTTCGAGGCAATGCACATTATCCTCCTGAAAGAGGCCACAGCCATCAGGGAATACCGTTTCTATGAAAGGGTGTACATGGTCTGCAGCAAAGCTTAGGTAGGTGGTACATGTCAAAGTAACATCCACATGGATGGCAGGACCCAAAGTTTCCCAGCAGAACATTGCCTAAAGCACACTGCCTCCACCGGCTTCCCTTCTTCCCATAGTGCATCCTGGTGCCATGTGTTCCCCAGGTGAGCCACACACCAAGCCGTCCACTTGATGTAAAAGAAAATGTGATTCATCAGATTAAACCACCTTCTTCATTTGCTCCGCGGTCCAGTTCTGATACTCTTGTACCCACTGTTGCCGATTTCAGCTGTGGACAGGGGTCACCATGGTCACCCTGACTGGTCTGCGGCTATACAGCCCCATACACAAAAATATATATATATATAAAAAAAAAAAAAAAAAAAAAAAAAAAAAAAAAAATTATATATATATATATATATATATATATATATATATATATATATATATATATATATATATATATATATATATATATATATATATATATATATTTTTTTTTTATATGATTTACCACAGTATAAACAGTAGTACCGATTGATCACACAATATATATTCTGACATTACACTGCAGTCCTATGTTCTCTCCTCGCTAAAGCTAATGTCTCTAGCTTTCAGGCACAATAACAAAAAATGAAGTTTCTTGAATTTATGTTGATTAGTCTCTGCTGGCCTCCCAGAGGGACTTTTCATTTGCCCGTTCATAGCTGAGAGACATTGATGGAGTCCTTAATTATGTTCGACTTTTGACTATCAAATAAGTCTCAAAAGTTTTTCCATAATGTTTCAGTAAGAGTACAGAGGAATAAAATAAATTAACTATTTGGCCTAGGAAGAATTTAATGAGACATATTTGAGATTAAATGGATTTTATACCGGACTTTGATATTTTTGATAGCAGTTTGAGACTTTGTTAAGATTTCTTCTGAAACTCTTGCGATCTATTCTTCACTACAACCCGCCAAAATAAAAGTTTGATTTTACTTGAAGAAATTATGACATAAATAATACTTAGTTTTGTACAGTATATGTGATTCACAATGTAATAACAACAATATTAATAATACTAAAAATATTACTTTTTTTTAAGGAAAACCACACTATTGTGCAGTTTGTCAAAAATGGAAAGGAATTATTACATTTTCATTTAATTACATTTTAAATTCAAACATAAAACACAGAATCCAGAAAATTTTAAACATTCAAGACTGAATTTCAAAATTATACACTAAGTTTTATGAATTAAATTGATTAGATGTGCTTTGTGATTTTTAAGTTTACCATTAAATGGAATCCAAAACAATAAAAAATGTAAAACAAAGAGTTTTAAAAATAAAAAACAAAAAAATAAAAAAAAAGTGAAGTGAAATTAGATTTTCTGCTTCAGCATACACAGTCACGTTGATGTTTATTTACAGTACTTGTAAAGCTTTCCCTGTCTTTATACATAAGCAAAACTTGATACATTTGATACCAAATTATCTCAGTTTCTCCACACGGCATTTTACACATCTTGCTTCTAGCAGGCGACTCGCTTGGCTGCCTTATTCATGCGCTTGTGACGGTCTATGCTTCAGAGCTGCCTGTTCATTCAGACAATGTAAGCTAATCAAACACAGCCCAGCCTCCCAGTGTGACTTACATCCGGCTTTATCAGAGCGGTTTCATCAGAGCAAGTGGCAGAGAGGCTCCATCGTTTACATGTGTGTTCAATGAGGCCTGTAACTGGTACCCTCGAGGTTCCCGCACATTTTGACAAATCAATTTCCATGACTTTGTCATTACTGGCTTAAAAATAAATAAATAAATAAATAAATAAATAAATATGGTATTTTAACTGTTAACTTTGTCTGACATTTCTCCAAATACAGCCACAAATGAGAAAGTAGTTAATATACAGTACAGGGCAATAATAATTTGCACTCACAAATAGTAATTTCTAGCTGATGAATATTTTAGACAGGCCCGGTTCCAGAATTAAATCACTGCAGGAGCTTCTGAAATGAGTGAGGGTGCTCTAGTAAAATGCAGAAAGCACCACCATAACAAAAATAGCAATGTGCAGTGAGAGACTGAATACAATACTTTTACAAATAACTGGAACAGCAAAATGTGCTACACGGGTGTCTTTGAATAGTCACTGGTGCTCATTGGATAAACTGGAGGTAAACATCAAATTATGTAGACAAAGGCACTCACATGGTAAAGTAAACACCTGGGCTAAATCATGGGCTATCATTAAAACCAGTATGTGTAAGTAGATCAGATAACTTGAACAGCATTTCAAAAATATATAGCCAAACTGGGATGGCTATATGACTGGGTCAGAGCATCTCTAAAACTGCAGCTCTTGTGGGTTGTTCCCGGTCTGCAGTGGTCAATCTATCAAAAGTGATCCTAGGAAGGAACAGTGGTGAATAGGCAACAGGGTCATGGGCGGCCAAGGCTCATTGATGCACGTGGGGAGCGAAGGCTGACCCGTATGGTCCGGTCAAACAGACGAGCCTCTCAAATTCCTCAAGAAGTTAATGCTGATTCTGATAGAAAGGTGTCAGAATACAAACCACATCTCAGTTTGTTGTGTATGGGGCTGCATAGCCGCAGACCAGTCAGGGTGACCATGCTGACCTCTGTCCACCGCCGAAAGCGCCAACAGTGGGCACGTGAGCATCAGAACCTGACCACGGAGCAATGGAAGAATGTGGCCTTGTCTGATGAATCACGTTTTCTTTTACTTAATTCATAAAATTTAATTAAAACATTTTATTAAAATTTTATCAAAAAATTAATTAAAACTGAATTATTTATAAAGTGTGCATTCCCTTCAGTAAAAAGCTGTCACTCATATCTAAGTTCATCGCGATCTTACAAAGTTAAAACCAAGAAGTCAAGAAAAAAAGAACAAAAAAGTCTACACTGCACAATGAATCTCTTATTTACATCGTGTCTACACTTCGTTTGTTATAATGAATGGATTAATTAACTGAACAAACTATGGCGTTTTGAGTGGTGAGTGGATTCCAATTTAAACACTTCTGCGTTCAAAAAGTCAACAGACATGGCTATTGGCTAATACTCAACACTGCAAAAACACATTGTAAATAAAAACATTTGACACTCTCCAGAGCGCAAACACGAATACAATCTGGAGTGTTTGCCAAATCTGTTTCGCCAATATGTTATTATTACAGTACCAACTGAGGCTGCTCTTGCTTTCGTTTGAGGTAGAACCAGGCCTGATTCTAGAGCTGAGTACTCTGGCATGGAAAGGCATAGAAGTCACAATTCTATAGTGATCAGTTCTTCTTCCTTATAGAAGCTTGGCAACCCCTCTGGCCAACACTGTAGCACAACCATTTTTTACAGCATTAACAACTGACTTTTCTCTATTAAAAATGCCACTGGCACAAAGGCCAGCTGAACTAAGTTGTCACTTCACCTGTTAATATGAAAAAAAATAACAAGCCCAAAGATGCATATAAGTGGATATGGCAACACTGCAAGTCTGCGCTTGGCGAAGCAGCTTCATGAGCATAGACAAATAAACACAGCAGAGCAAGACGCAAGCTCAAGCGATCAAACACGTCCATCAAGCGCATGTGTACATACAAAAACAATGGAAAAGTAGCACAATAGAGTTTATTGCAATAAAATTAACAAATATATTGACTGGTTATACATGCTCACAGTACATTATTCAAATATAGGCTTTCACATTTTCTGTGATCGCACAAATAAATGTGCAGCATATGAAATTTGTTTTATGTTTACCATTTCTCAGTCATTTTAAGGTATTCCACACAGATCACATTTATTTTATTTTTTTGCCACCCCATAGAAATCGCTGGGTCTTTACCTGGACACGCCTGAAAAAAAGTTTGGGCTATGCCGCTGCAGCACGGTACACTGTAAACACCACCAATAAAAAAAAAAAACCTGAGTGCCGTTACACCTGGAAGTTGAATAAAGCCAGGCAATCAGAACTGATCACTGATCTGATACTTGCTATGAGAGTGTACTGACAATCTCCATACTGATCCACCAGCTAGACCAGCGACAAACCTGTTTTTTTTGGTTTTGTTTTTTATCTTTAGAAGTAGAGGAAAGGTATGGGAATATCGTGAGGAAAGGTGAAAGGCTAGAGAGACAAGTTAAAACAGATAGATGCAGGATGGAAGAGAAGATGAAAAGGCCTGAAGTTAAGACAGTAAGTGCTGTTGAGAATGGAGGAGGGTGGGAAGGTCAGCTGGGAGTGGAGGATGAAGAGGACGAGGGGATGAAAGAGAAAGAGAGTGAATTAGGAGCAGGAGGCATGTGGGTAGAGGACACACAGGAGTGAGCGAGAGATGGCAGCTCATGAAGGAGTATGACAGATGAGACTCTGAGTGCCACTTGAGTGACAGAATACAGAATGAGAATGAAGGAGGAATGAAGGATGGAGGAAATAAATTAGAGGGAAAGTAAAGCCTGATGCCTTCAGTCTGCTGTATGCTGGAAACAAGCAAGAATATAATGCGTGTTTGTGCTTTATATGCCTTACTGCAGTTTGACCACTATGGAGTGCTCCCGATATACTCACAGCAAAGTTCTTTTTTGTTCTTCGCTGTATTAAACATGAAAAACAGTGTCAGTGTCTCATTTCATCAGAAGTACAACTTCATTTTCTACTATAAATCAGCTTTCCAGTGTGTTATCACTTTCAGATGTCTGACCTCGATGGAGTTAACGGAAGAAATTAAACGAGATTTTCACGTCAAAGAAAGGCGGAGCCTCTGTGCACGCCTACCTTTTACGTAATCGCCTTGGAGATTTGAGATTTCTCATTGAGGTGATATCACCATGACAGAGCGTGAGGGTCAACTTAGCATAGAATATGCCACAGCTTTGTTTACATTACATTAATACTGTCATTTTGCTTTTTTTATAGAAATAAAAACCATTTCAGCACCACTGCTCGCTATACACAGTACAATCATGAATTCCAATGCGAAAGTAAAACGCAAGCTCCCTGATGTGCGCAAATTAGGCTACCAATATCAAAGCTATCAGGCTGGACGGTGTAGTTGTAACCACCTGTTAGCCCTGGTCTCTGTTTTGATATCTTTTTGCACCTTTGAATATTAAGAGAGTACTTTGATTATGGCTGCACTTATTGTTTGCACTTAATTAGACTAAGAAAAAAAACTACGTCATTTATTTTTGTTATTTATACTGTTTTTATTTCTAGGTTCAATTTGTGGAAAGGAGTTCAATTAGGAAGTTCAACACAGCCTCAATCAGAAGTTCTGGAAGCTCATAATTCATGTCTGAAGAGACTCATACAGGAAATCATAATATGAAATCATACAGGAAAGAAGCCAGTCAGTTGAATTTGTGGCAAAACCTTTTACAGTGCTTGTATATTGTTGTCTTTCAATGCATATAATTCATTCTCAGAAAGTAGAACTGAAATTACATTCATTACAAGATACAAGGAAACAATTCACCTGCAGACTATTTTCCCGTCATGAATTTTGTCATTGAGGATTCTTGTCTCGCCTTGTTCTCATGAACCCAATCTCGTGTCTCATCTTGTCTTGTGAGCTCATCACACCCCTAGCTAGTAGTAAAACATAAAATAAATTATGCAATAATGATAATTCTCATGATAATTATAGCTAAAAACCTACCCCTACACTTAAACCTTACCCTGAACTTACTCGTTCCATAAAAATAACATTTACTGTTTCATATATAAAATACTTATATATATTAATATATTTAAAAAAAACTATGGCATCTGGTTAGCCTGAATGCCAGCAAAATTTAGCCCCGCCCACAACATTTGAGGTTGGGTAATTTGGTCTGGACTTGTTCCGTTGTGGAGTAATTGTGCCCGAACATAAACTGTTCAGACCAATCAAATTGTCAGGGCGGGCTTTATATGATGATGGACAGATAACACAACATAATCATCCACGCGCGTCACCAAAGAGCATTTGGGTTGAATTCATTCTAATCCTAAACGGAGAACTTGTTCGTATATGCATTCACCTTTACTATTTCTCTCAAAAATGATGATTGTGTAAGTACATACTCTGTGTATCCTTAAATAATTTTTTACGACATCAGTAAAGATCGTTTACACTCATATCTTCTTCTACTTTGCTGGTTTGATCCCAGGTCACCACCAGTGTGTCCTTGAGCAAGGCACTTTACTCCACGTTGCTTCAGGGTGATTGTCCCTGTATTTAGTGCACTGTAAGTCGCTTTGGATAAAAGCGTCTGCCAAATGCGTAAATGTAAATGTAAATGTACTTCTGCCAGCGTGCAGTTGAGTTCTGTTGACAACTACGCGTTAGTGATGCGAGGCGTCGTTCATGAACGATTCGTTCTTTTTGAACTAATCTTAAATATGACTCGGGAACAACGAGTTGTCTCAGAGAGCTATTTGTTAATTTTGCGTCGACCGTGCATGCGCTACAGAACATCGGTCTTCTGCATTCAGCATATTGGGCTGTGAGAATGAATGACTCAAACCCGAAAGACTCGGATTCTGAGGTGAGGTGAGGTGAGGTGAACTAATAGACTGCATAGCCTGAAGACTCAGCTAAGCAATTAATGAATCATTTCTTAAAGTTTGGCCTTGGCTTCATTAGCTTATAATTATTTTTTTAATCCAAATGTGATCAATGTTTGTATAAGTATTAGATGTGTTGGGGAATTGAACATGTGACATTTGAATTATATTCTGCTGAAATGAACGAAATTACTTGAAAAAAGATTTGTTCATTTTGCTGAACGAGATTCAAAGATCCAAGTCCGTAAAATGATCCGAACTTCCCACTACTATGCGTCGCTCAACATATGTCATTTACTCCGTTGCTCTGATTGGTTGTAGGTCTATCCAACTGAGGTCTTTCCTGGTTCGGTTGAAACACACCCCAATAATCACAGCCCAATGGAGCGGTATCAGACTCATATTCTGACTAGAATTGAGTATGACCACATCAGGCTAGCATCTGGTGATATGTTATACGATCTGTATGCCTTATGGCGATAGTGAAGCTTAAAAAGCGAGGAAAGTGAAGTAGGGGAAGAGAAATACTACTTCTTGAGCTTATTCTCCTTCCTTTTAAAATTGGAAAAGCCAATCTATGCACATTTTATTTTATTTGTTTGCATTAAGCATTGTTTTTTCTGTGCTGTCAGAACCCAATCACAACAGACCAGTTAAGAACCATTGATTTAAAATATACTAAGAAAAGCAATCAGTTCTGACATTTCACCATATTCATATAATGGCTAGTGGCTCAATTATAACAGATGAAGCGGGACGTTCCTGTAAATTGAGGAAATAACATCAGCAATGCCGTATTCAGAGAATCTGAGCCTGTCATGAGCAGTTTAAGAGATGTCGTGATGATGCATTGCATTTTGAATTTGAGGACACATCCTTTCAGCTGATTCGAATTGAATGAGACAGACTGGAATGTGTACAAATGCCATTTCTTAGTCAGCTCGAATGGCTGTTGAGAGGAAGATACCGCTCGTTTATCATGCTGCAGCTGATGGAATGACTCAAAACAAAGCACATCCCTGAGACAGGCAACTCGGTAGCAGGTGACGTAAAGATAGTTGTTAGCTGTTTGTCACGGATATCCCAACCTATCCCACGATCACGGTGACTGCTGAAAAGTCAGTGTTTTCAGGGCTTTAAGTCACATCTGCTCCCTCACGAGCACCGTGAACAATTCTAAAGCGTGCGTTGACAGACCGTTTAGTGAACACATGAGCCCACATCTCCCCGAGGGTGTGAGAGTGTGACCACTAGATGTGAAATTGTCTGTAGAAAATGTGAATGGTGTTCACCTGTGCAAAGCTCACCGCCAAGTTGCCAGAGCATCAAAGGTGTTTTGAGTGGTTGTTAGCATGTTGCTGTGAGGTTGCTAAAGTGTTCTGGATGGTTGCTAAGTGGTTGCTTACTGGAAGGGCAATTGTATGTTGCAGTTGTACATGAAACACATGGGGAACAAAAAGCAGAAAATGTGTATAGTGTCAGTTATCAGAATGTCCACCTGACAGGAGTAATGCGACAGGAGAAATTTGATCTTTAATATCACAGGTAAAATGTAATGCTGATAAGTAAATAAATGATAACGGTAAATATTTAAAATGTTCAAAAACAGATTAGCCTACTGTATGGAGTGGAAGGATGTCAGACGGATGGGTAGCCGATATATAGCTGTTAAATGAACTCAAATTATTCACAATTTTATGGTCATCTTTATTTCCTACAAAAACTTTAATATTAATATTCTTCCGCCATCTCCTCTTCATCTGTCATTGGTGCTGGTGTTGAGACGTTAAATGTTAATTTCATTACCCTAATTAATAAATGTAACAGGTGGGATCAGAGAACATTTAATTATGTGGAAAGAGCATTAGACTATGTGGAAAAAGTATCCATTGAAATGGATACTGAATGATATTTTAATATGTATATCATTTGGGATTTGTAAAGTCATGAAACCTACAACCTTTTACGCTTAAAGCTTTACCTGATTGAATTGTGTTTTTATACTCTATTTTTAGCTGCTGCCACATTCTTTTTTTGCCTGTGGGATACCATGAAAGTTAAAATTAATTAAACTAATTAAGAATTAAGCTTACACATTGAC
The DNA here is from genome assembly GCA_023029165.1 of Gobiocypris rarus. Taxonomy (NCBI): domain Eukaryota; kingdom Metazoa; phylum Chordata; class Actinopteri; order Cypriniformes; family Gobionidae; genus Gobiocypris; species Gobiocypris rarus. Next base: position 44,587,235 of record CM040912.1, on the reverse strand, counting down.
CCAGAAGTATGTTGACATCTTTTATCGAGTGCTGTTGCCATGGTGAATCATAATTTCGGAGCTCCATTGATCATGGCTTTTCATAGTCGTGGGTCATGCACTTAACTCAGAGGCTGCATCCGAAAACCTGGAAAATGCTGCCTTTGGAGGACACATTTTAAGTTAGGAAGGCAATAAGGCACGTCCGAATGTAATGTTAGCTTCACTTCCTGCCTTCTGAGAGACCTTCATCTGATCGATTTTTGAAGGCAGCATATATGAATCCTTCGCTGCCTTTGATATCCCAAAATCCTGTGCGAATAGATGGCGTGCGAAAGTTGCATTTGCTGGTCAGTTTATGTGTAAATGTAAGGTTTTTTTACCAACATTTTCCACTTCTGTAGTTATTTCTCACTAGAAATTACATATGTAGTAATTAAATATTTGTTTAGTTCTCCCCAAAGCTCTCTCTGTTTAGGTGTAGATCATTAAAATGTTACACTGCCTAAGAAGTCTGTCCGAAATTAGTCTTGTGAGGTGCCTTCATGCACAAACACTACCTTAAAAGTCATTAAGGCAGTGAGGCAACGAGCCAGCTGCCTAGGTTTTCGGACGCAGCCAGTCCGAAAGAGTTGATTTAACTGACTCAATTCAGCTGTTCTGAAACCGAAAACTCAGAGTTTGTTGAACCTCCTTATTGAAACAGGTCCCACACACACACACACACACCCACACCCACACACACCCATACACACCCACACACACACACACCCCCACTTCCCCTGCCCCTAAACCTACCCATCACATGAAACATTCTGCATTTTTACTTTCTCTAAAAAAGCTCATCCTGTGTGATTTATAAGCCTTTTAAAAAGTATGTAGCTGTAGGTGTAACAATGTAGGTGATCTCAGGTTTTACTATCCTTATGGACCTTATGGAGACATACAATGTAATATAATAAAGGACACACACACACACACAGAGAGAGAGAGACAGAGAGAGAGAGAGAGAGAGAGAGAGAGAGAGAGAGAGAGAGAGAGAGAGAGAGAGAGAGAGAGAGAGAGAGAGAATCGTATAGTGTCAGTTATCAGAATTTCTGTCCATTTAACAGACAAGCAAAGCAGAATAAACAGTTCTGCTCATAAAAAAAATCTAGTTTACTAGCTGCAAAGTGCCTCAAACAAAGCCCTGGATCTTTCAAAGATTTGATGCCATTAACCTGGAAAAGGTATTCAACATCACTTGTAAACATGTCGGTTTCCATGAAGACAGATAAAGTTGCATAATGCCAGCCAATCATTTTACTGTTTGCCAGACTGAGAAAGTGTTACTTGTATCAGTTTCGTTCACTGGATGCTCTTTAGCTGTATAATTTTTTGCTTTGCCTTTGTGTCAGATTTTTTAAAATCACACCATATACACTGTGGTAAAAAAAATAATTAAAAAAAATAATAATAATAATTGTACACTAACATTTCAACTGCATAATTTTTTGCTGTCACCATTTTATGGTTTTATTATTGGAATGGTGGCCACTGGGAATGCATGTATTTGAGTGCCTGTGTCTAGCATCATGATGACTGAGCGACTGTGACGGCTGAGTCCAGAAACACCAATACATCCGAGGTGACCATCCTATGCCTGTCTGCTTCTTGTGTCCTCTAGCTGTCTGCATGTCTGTGCTCCTCACATGGGGCCCCACAGGCCCTACAAAGCCTGAAGACTAGTAAACCTACAGATATAGAGCCATCCTTATAGAATGAGGAAAAAAACTGAATACATTTGAAACTTATAAGGAATCAATGCACCAAGCGTTTAATAAAAGAGTGAGATGCTGCCAGGAGAGGCTCTCAAACAGGTCATTTTTAAAACAATAAGTGCAATAAATATTAATGCATTTTATGTGCAGTTAAAGCAGAGAGACTTCATTAAACATCCTGGAGTTTGTATTCAAACAAAGGGAAACTCAGAAAAGTGACAGACCAGCTTTAGTGTTAGTTCACTTAAAAATGAAAATTCTGTCATTAATGACTCACCATAATGTCGTTCCAAACCCGTAAGACCTCCGTTCATCTCCGGAACACAGTTTAAGATATTTTAGATTTAGTCCGAGAGCCTTCTGTCCTTCCATTGAAAGTGTCTGCACACTCTACAGTCCGTGTCCAGAAAGGTAAGAAGAAAGGTATGAAAAACATCATCAAAGTAGTCCATTTGACATCAGTGGGTTAGTTAGACTCTTTTGAAGCATCGACAATACATTTTGGTCCAAAAATAACAAAAACTACGACTTTATCCAGCATTGTATTCTCTTCCGCGTTTGTTTGAATCCCGCTGCTGACGTAAGACGCTGCTGCTGTGTTATCTGGTGCGTCAGAGCGTCCATGTAGTCTGAGGGAGACGCACACTTTGCGTCTTACGTCAGCAGCGTCACTGTGGACTCATGAATGCGGATTCAAACAAACGCGGAAGAGAATACAATGCTGGATAAAGTCGTAGTTTTTGTTATTTTTGGACCAAAATGTATTGTCGATGCTTCAAAAGAGTCTAACTAACCCACTGATGTCACATGGACTACTTTGATGATGTTTTTCATACCTTTCTTCTTACCTTTCTGGACACGGACTGTAGAGTGTGCAGACACTTTCAATGGAAGGACAGAAGGCTCTCGGACTAAATCTAAAATATCTTAAACTGTGTTCCGGAGATGAACGGAGGTCTTATGGGTTTGGAACGACATTAGGGTGAGTCAATAATGACAGAATTTTATAATGAAATTATATGACAGAATGATAATGAAATTACAATTTTTGGTTGAACTATCCCATTAAAGGGTTAGTTCACCCAAAAGATTTAATTTCATTATCATGTACTCACCCATAAGTTGTTTAAACCATAAATCATTTACTTATTTTTTATGAAAAGTTTCCTGTTAGTGTATCAAACAGGAAAAAATGCACAATCAAAATAGCCCATTTGACTCTATTTGCTCTATTTTCCGATTCTTCTAAACATAAAAATCTTTGTGTGTGAAACATACCAAAATAAGATGCTATTCAGTATTCACTGACAATTTCCCTCTCCGCCCAAGCTCACAAATGGTCTTGCCCATTGCGGTCATAACTATCTGCTTTATAATAGCATTGCCGTTTTAGGTTAGATAATGTGAAGCTGTTTTTGCACTGCACTTTCTGCTTTCTTCTACTAAAACAGAACTGCGTTCAATAGCCTTCCTCTCTCAAAACAACAATAGTCTAATGAGATTGTAGAGAAATGTGCCTTTTTTTTTACCAAAATTTGAGTTAGAAGTATATGGTAACTTGAGAAATACAAGTGTACTCAATACATCAGCAACCCTGTGCTGCTGTTCCACACTACATTAAGCAGAACAACCTTTTCAGCTGTGCTAATGATTACAAGCTTCTTGGAGTACCAAATGAGGACATTCAAATGATTTCTTAAGGAACACTTTTTTTGTAAAATAATTTTCTTAGTAGACATGAGTGATGCATGCTGAAAATGTATTTTTACCATCACAGGTAAAAATGTTTAAATATATACATATAAGGTGCATTCAAGCCATGTTGTAATTACCGTAATTACGTGATTGATAACAGAATGACTGTTAACTAATTCAAAATTAATTCAAAACCCATAACCACAATGACAATAACTAAACAAGTTAATGTCATGTGCCGCAACAAGTTAAGTAAAAACATAATGATACCTTTGCAAATCATTAGCTAATGATTACTTAACGCAGACAACAAGATGAAGTACGTCGCAATAGTTTTTTTGTTATTTAAAGAGTGCACTAGTAATGTGCACCTTTAGGCGGGTGCACAACGCATGTACACACACAGCAGCACATTACACACACAGCAGCACATAAACAAGTAAAAAAATGAAAAATTAAAGGATTAAAATGTAAAAGATTATTATTGTGCACATAGATATAAATATGCCTGTCATAATGGATAGTCATTGCATGTATCAGAATTAGCCTACCTATTTACAGTAATGACTAATGAAATTGGCTAATTATTTGACCAATTGTGCCAATACACACATAAACGGACTCGTCAGGTTGAGGGTGTCTATATTCAGCCATGTAAATCCACCATGGTGCAAGCGCACCTGGCTTTTAAAGGGAATGCGAGATGAGAATCTGATTGGTTTATTGCATGTTACACCCAAAACCCTTACATGACTCATTAAGAGAACAAGGACAACCCTTTTAGACCATGCGCCGGGCGCGCCAACCATTTTTCTCGTCATTAAACTAGCAAAAGTGGATTCGGACATGCCAGTGCACCTGCACTGTGCGCTTTAGACCATGCACTTAGATCATTATAATAGGGCCCAAAATGTTATTAGGAAATGAAAACATGATGACACATTTAATAGCAATTCACTTATTACCTAATCTATTAATCATACAGAATGTTCAATAGTTGCTGATGCAGTAATCATTAATATATGGTTTACTTCTTCATGAGTTATACATTAATTTGTGATTATCTGTGCATTAGTTAAGCATTATTTAATGCACATGAGTGCACCCGTATTGTAAAGTGTTACCCGCTCTTCTGTTCCCGTACCACGTCATCATAAAATAATCAAATACTCAAGAATGCAAGTATAGAGAATGCATGAAAGTCCCCGTGTTCTTGATATCCAGGATGCATCGTGTGGGTGAAAATGCCTTGTTAATGCCAGAGGTCAGAGGAGAAAGGCCAGACTGGTTCAAACTGATAGAAAGGTAACAGTAACTCATAACCACTCGTTACAACCAAAGTATGCAGAAGAGCATCTCTGAATGCACAACACATCAAACATTGAAGCAAGACAGGCTACAGCAGCAGAAGAACACACTGATATCCCTCCTGTCAGCTAAGAACAGGAAACTGAGGCTATATTCCCACTGGCTCACCAAAACTGGACAATATATTGCTTACACATAATAATGCAATTCACTGTTAAACTCGCTAATGTGGAAAGCTATGAACACCTTTTCGTAATGCAGTATGAATGACTAATATGGCATACCACACACAAAAAAGAAAAACAAATATTTTATGGTAACCAGATCCTTATTATGCTATACCATGGCGGCAGATCACGCCTCTCCTATTGTATCCGCAGCACAAGCTTCTATTACACTGAGCCATGAGACCAGTTCAGCCCACTGCAAATTATATAGTATTATCATGATAAAACACCATATATCATACCTCTGAATCTCGAAGAGGACATTTCTCTAGTCTCAGAAATGAATAATTGTAATAAACTCTCAGATCAACGTCATTCTTCACCCGCCACACGGTGCACCAATTATCATAACCATTCGGCAAAACACCCAGCGTGAAATGATAATAATAAACCATGCGGGCACGGATAATCACGTCTTTCTATGATGTAAGAAACTCTCTGAACACTAAATTGCTTCTGAATTGGCCCAGATACCACACACAAAACAACAGACAGGTGAGTTAGCTTAGCATGACTAACAGCTTGAATAAACGAGCTGGTATCAAAGGACATAGAGTTGCAAAATTACAGCTGAACGCAGGATCTAACAGAGAAAGCTGTAGCATATTAGTTCTATTTAGGTCAATATTTTATTGCTACGCTAACCCTGTCTACAATTATAGACAATGATAATGATTTTGACACAAGTTGAAGTCATTATATCTGCAGCTGAGAGTTAAAAACTTCATACAAATGCAGTAGCAAAGTTAAGGCTCAGGGAAGGAGGAGATGGGAACCGGTGAACATTCAACATAACTTTAATCATAAACAAACAGCATTATGAAAGTAAAGTAGCAGCCCCTCACGGACGACAGCAGCATAAAAAAAACAACACAACATAAAGTCCAGGCCTGGTCCTCTCTCGACTTCCACTGTCGTCACGCCTCCTTTTATACTTCCGGATTTCTTTCCGTGAGACTACACTCATTAGCAATCATGCCACCGCCGTTCATGCAACGTTCTCTCAAACATTTTTTCCAGTAACATTTAATGATGTTCTCAAAATGTTAGCACAAAAATGTTATGTATACATCGTTCATGGATCTTTTTTTTTTTCTGAAACATTTTAATTTGGAAGTTCGTCTAATGCTTTTTAAAGCTTTTTAAAGCATAACACACATATTTTCTGCCAATCTCATTTTAATCTTGAGTACCTATAGAGTAGTAGTGCATCCTTCATATCTCCGAAGAGTCTTGTGTTATTATATTTATAAAAGACTATATACTCTGTACCGATTCTTTCCGAAAATAGACACATTTGTGAAGGCGGAGTGGAGAGCACATACACACTCCCTGGATAACTTTAGATTCACTATATGCTCATGTTGCTGATATTATATGCAATTCCATATTTATATGCATATCCAGGAGAAGTGCTTATAAAAGGAATTCCACCCTTTATGACTTCATAAAAGGCCATGCTTGAAAAAAAAAAAATTCTGAAAGTTGTTTGACAGTGTAAATAAGTCAGAATGCAAGAAATAGCATTAGACCTTTTATCAAATAAGATTAAATATTTTAGAGTAACATCACCGACTAATATCACAATGCACTGTACAAATCCATTAAAAATACTAATGTTTGTGCTATTGTTCTCACTCCAAGATGATGTTACTTCCTGGAGGATGATGTCATTAAAGAATTGGCTTTTGTTAAAGAGACAGTACAAAAGACTAGTACGATGGAAAGCCAAATAAATTACATTTCTCAAAACATTTCAGTGAGAAATAATATAAAATATGCCTGGAATATTAAACAACAGCATGTAAACATTACAGCACAACTGCATTTGAATTTAAGGAAGTAATGAGTGTACAGACAGATATCTTTACTTTTATATAAGTATAAGTGTGACAAAACTGGCATGATGGAAAGTCATGATCATTAACAATTAAATATTTATAAGAAAATATTAAGTGCACTTAAATTAGAAAAAAAAACAGAAATGCTTGGAACACTTCTAAATAAATGATCACTTGTCACTTTTTTGTTCTCAGAATAAGTAAACAAGAAAAAGGGCAAAAAGGGTCAAAAATTGCTTGAAAAATTCATATTTTATCCAATGCATTAAAATACGATGGGGACATGAAAACGTACTGAACAATAGGAATGACCCATATAGCACTAGGTTTTCATTTATATATGATCATAAAATCACAGCTAGAATTTTAGTCAGAACTACATCAAGGGATTTTGAACAAACCTTCATCCAGACAGCATAGCCTTTTAAACGAAGGGTGAATCTGTCATCCTTTGCAATGGATCTGTGTCATTTGTTCATTGCTTATGTACATTTCTGCACAGAAACTGTCTGGTCCACTTTTAACAAAATGTAAAATAATTTTGTGTTGATTCATTTAATGTTCTGCAGCTCTCAGCAATAAAGAGATGCAGAGAACACCTCCAACCTACACAAATCACTTTGGTCTTCAAAATTATTTTAAATTGGAGGCAATTCAGGACAGTTGCATTTTATGAAGCTTCATGTCATTGAAGATACTTCCATTTAGTTTCATGCAAATGTTATAAAATCATAATGCTTGAGGATATGTATATAGTCCAGAGTGATAAAATTAGTCCAATTATGACCACATTAAAGCCTCACCTGGAGCTAAGCATCATTTCTTGGCATTTATCTAACTTCATTACTGCGTCTCTATTAGAACACAGTCTCAGGCAATGAACCCCCTGTGCTGAGCACACACTCACAACAACAAAAAAAGCTTAACTCAAAAATGTGGAACAAGAGATATAGCTAGACATTTCTAAATTAATGGCCAGCATTTCAACAGGAGTCCATCCACATATCCATTACATTTTAGTATGAAACTGAAGCCACTTGAGAAATCTTGTGCTGAAATATATAACACTTATGTAACTTGTGAAACAAGGACTGAACAACTTACAAGTGTATAGAGATTTGCACATAACATTACATATACTATGTGCAAATCTCTATACTGAATATACAGTGAGGAAAATAAGTATTTGAACACCCTGCTATTTTGCAAGTTCTCCCACTTGGAAATCATGGAGGGGTCTGAAATTATGTCCACTGAGAGACATAATCTAAAAAAAAATTTTTCAAAATCACAATATGATTTTTTAACTATTTTTTTTTATGATACAGCTGCAAATAAGTATTTGAACACCGGTCTATCAGCTAGAATTCTGACCCTCAAAGACCTGTTAGTCTGCCTTTAAAATGTCCACCTCCACTCCATTTATTATCCTAAATTAGATGCACCTGTTTGAGTTCGTTAGCTGCAAAAAGACACCTGTCCACCCCAAACAATCAGTAAGAATCCAACTACTAACATGGCCAAGACCAAAGAGCTGTCCATAGACACTATAGACAAAATTGTACACCTCCACAAGGCTGGAAAGGGCTACGTGGAAATTGCCAAGCAGCTTGGTGAAAAAAAGGTCCACTGTTGGAGCAATCATTAGAAAATAGAAGAAGCTAAACATGACTGTCAATCTCCCTCGGACTGGGGCTCCATAAAAGATCTCACCTCGTGGGGTCTCAATGATCCTAAGACAGGTGAGAAATCAGCCCAGAACTACACAGGAGGAGCTGGTCAATGACCTGAAAAGAGCTGGGACCACTGTTTCCAAGGTTACTGTTGGTATACTAAGACGTCATGGTTTGAAATCATGCATGGCACGGAAGGTTCCCCTGCTTAAACCAGCACATGTCCAGGCCCATCTTAAGTTTGCCAGTGACTATTTGGATGATCCAGAGGAGTCATGGGAGAAACTCATGTGGTCAGATGAGACCAAAATATAACTTTTTGGTCTTAATTCCACTAAACGTGTTTGCAGGAAGAAGAATGATGAGTACCATCCCAAGAACACTATCCCTACTGTGAAGCATGGGGGTGGTAGCATCATGCTTTGGGGTGTTTTTCTGCACATGGGACAGGGCGACTGCACTGTATTAAGGAGAGGATGACCGGGTCCATGTATTGCCAGATTTTGGGGAACAACCTCCTTCCCTCAGTTAGAGCATTGAAGATGGGTCGAGGCTGGGTCTTCCAACATGACAATGACCCAAAGCACACAGCCAGGATAACCAAGGAGTGGCTCTGTAAGTAGCATATCAAGGTTCTGGTGTGGCCTAGCCAGTCTCCAGACCTAAACCCAATAGAGAATCTTTGGAGGAAGCTCAAACTCCATGTTTCTCAGTGACAGGCCAGAAACCTGACTGATCTAGAGAAGATCTGTGTGGAGGAGTGGGACAAAATCCCTCCTGCAATGTGTGCAAACCAGGTGAAAAACTACAGGAAATGTTTGACCTCTGTAAGGCCAGTGTACCAAATATTAGTATTGATTTTCTCAGGTATTCAAATACTTATTTGCAGCTGTATCATACAAATAAATAGTTAAAAAATCATACATTGTGATTTCTGGATTTTTTTTGTGATTATGTCTCTCACAGTGGACATGCACCTACGATGACAATTTCAGACCCCTCCATGATTTTCAAGTAGAAAAGAACTTGCAAAATAGCAGGGTGTTCAAATACTTATTTTCCTCACTGTATATATATATATATATATATATATATATATATATATATATATATATATATATATATATATATAAATATAATATTTCATAATAATTGGAAGCCAGAATCGAAAAAGAAAATGTTTTGATTAATCGCCCACTCCCAGCGTATAGTGTCTAGATAGACCAAATATAGTTTCCTCTCAATAAGCGCATGGCTTCTGTTAGGTAGCCAGCTGATCCACTCTGACTCCAGGGCCGAGACAACTGTGCCGGAGGCCACCGTGGAGCAGTGCTGGCATTCGAATTCTCCTGTGAATCACTGCTGAGTAATCATAAACCAAAGAAAGGTCCACGAACAACAGCTATGGATCCATCCGCTGAGAGAAGCACTGGAGCTGTCATTCGCTCCGGGACAGACGTGCTGACGACTAACGCTTCTGTTTGGATCATATAAAACAGTATTGCACATGAACTTGTGACCGATTTGGGTCAGAATTTTAAGGGTGCATGACTGTGACTTGGCAAAGGCTGATACTCCAATAGAGACTCGACTATGATGACAATAACATTCGACTTGGCTTGTTGATGCGTGATAGTCTTATTCAGGCTTGTTTCACCCTGACTTATTTCGCGAGCACAGATTTCTCACAAACTTTAAACTACACATCATTCAAAAGTTCGGGGACAGTGATATTTAATTAAATGTTTTTGAAAGAAGTCTCTTATGTTTACCAAGGCTTGCACTCAGTAAAAACAGTAATGTTATGAAATGTGTTATTGCAAAGTCAAATAAGTGTTTTGAATATATATTTAAAGTGCAATTTATTTCCTGTGAGGCAAAGCTGAATTTTCAGCATCTTTACCCTAGTCTTCAGTGTCACATGATCCCTCAAAAATCATTGTAATATGCTGATTTGCTGCTTAATAAACATTTTGTATTATTATTAATGTTGAAAACAGCTGTGCTGCTTAATATTTTTGTGGTAACCTTGATAAACATTTTCATAATACTTTGATCAATATAAAGTTCAAAAGAAAAGCATTTATTTAATTAATGTTTCATCAATTTAATGTCTCCTTGCTGACACAAAGTCTTACTTTATTTAAAATCTTACTGACCTCAAACGTTTGAACTGTAGTGTAACTCATCTCTCCAGTGATTAGAATTCCGTTACAAATAAAAGATTACCAGTTATTTTCTGATTGGATGCCATATCAACAATACATCTGCTGGTGTGTCACTGATCATGTGACCTCACATCTATTCAAGCAGTCACAAGCAGGCACATACTGGTCAGCCAATCAGAATGCTGTGTTCTTCACCAGCACCTCATTTGACGTCTAGGGCTTACGAGTCATATGTTATCTGTCACTGCATGCCTGTAGGAAATTATTCAGTTATGAGGGCCATTTTTAGCTCAAAATATCCTCACATTTCCCTCTCATTTTCACAGCCATAAAAAAAAATTATTAATTAAAAAAAAAAAAACACATGCTTAATCTGACTATTTTTTCCGTTTGCACCTTTGCCCCAGGCGAAACACATCATCAAACGCACACATATGCAAACACACACAGTAAACATACACAAACACCCTGGCAGGCGCAAGGGAACACATTGTGTGCAGCAGATATAGGCTTATTATTCACAGCGGACTGCTCTTGGCCCGATTAGAAGGTCATTTACACTTCTGTCAAACTTTCATACCTTTTCTAACAGTTTAGCCCTAAATCAATCAGTAATGCAATAAAATTTTCGTTAGCATCCTTTCTATAATTTCCAAGAAAATGGTGTGAAGTTTCTTTTCCTTAATCATTGCAAATTGCAAGATCCATATACGTACCATAATGGCTCTGATACAAACATAGGCAGCATTTTGAGTCATATTGATTATGCTGCCTTTTAGGATAGCTTTTTAAGGCCAAATTCTGAGGCACCATCATATTTCTCAATGCATAAGGCATTCCCATACTGCGATGCTGGAAAAAAAAATCCATCTAAAATGTATAATTCAAAAACAAATTAAAATGGGATTACTTTACCCAATATGTATGCAAAATTGTATGCATATTAGAATTCAAATCAGTCATTTCTGAGGTTTTGTTTCAGTAAGGATGCTGTCTTAGATGGCAGTAGACAGCAAGGCAGCTCACTAACAGATCCAGTACTCTGTGGTGACATAACAGCTATATTCCTTTTTATGGTTTAATCTGTAGAGTCCTTAAAAAGCCTCTTGCTAGATTCTCTGAATAATTCACTGATGTTCAATGGGCAGCAGCATCCACAATCCTTTCACAGATCTCCACCACATCCTCTCCACTGTGCGTGTGTGGCTCAACATGCACCAGCAAACACACACACACACTCCGATAATTGGGGTAAGTTCGGGAATAGCATACTAACATACTACTCTACAGTATATAGCTTGTTTACTAGGGCTAGATGTTGACATATTTCACAAATCAATTCTGATTCACAAGCTCTTGCTTCAATTTGATCCGTTTGGATTCGTTGGATGTAAATTTTTCTTACGAAAAACAATCTCTCAAGTAAACTATAAACTCTAAAGTATACAGGAAACCCTGTCAGATGGTACATTACTATAATATTATATTAAGGGTTGAAATTACAAATTCAAATTATTTTAGATATAATAATCAACACTCAAATAAAACCACAAGGAATTTAATTATTAATTTATTTTTAAAAAATAAATGTGCATCTGAGGTGGTAATGCAGTCATGACATGAAGCGGCTGCTACACTTTGACTATACATTATTTTTCTAATAATTCAACATCCCATTGTCAGTTATTCAGCTTATACTACAGTTAGTACGCCTCATGAAATTGTGTGTACTAAGAATAATTTCTTAATCTTCTGAAGGTGTGCATTAAAGCTGTTTAATTTCCCCATGATTTACTCTCTGACTTTCTTCTTTCTGATGAAAAAAATCAGAGTTATATTAATAAATATCCTGATGTTTCAACCCGATCCCACTGCAATTGTTGCCAAATTCGTATGAATGACCTTCCTCAAACCCCGCCCCTAAACCTACCCGTCACTGGTACTACCATGTTCTGTAAGCATGGTTAGACAAAAGATAGCGTTGGATGTTTCCAAGCTTTATAATGGCAGTGACGGGGTCCATTGAGTTTGAAGCTCAAAAAAGTGCATCCATCCATCATAAACATACTCCACAGGGCTGTGGAGGGTTAATAAAGGCCTTCTGAAGCAAGTTTCGTAGGAAAAATATCCATATTTAAAACTTAATAAAGTCAAATATCTAGCGTCCGCCTGACCGCCTTCCATATTCAACTTACAAAGAAAGTGTAATGCCTCTTGCACGTCATACGTCGCGCCAGTTACGCTTTAATGGCGCCAGCTAGATATTTCACTTTATAAGCATTCACACACAAAGATTGAGATTGCGCTGCGCACACACACACACACACACAAAGACATTTATTGCTGTTTTTGAAACTTTTCAAACCTTGAAACTTCACTGTTAGTAGAACGATGCTGCGGAGAAGCAGGTAATCCACCCACGCATCTCTCTCTCTCTCTCTATAATTGAAATTAATGCTATAAAGCATTCATTCAAATGATAGTGATATTACAGCACTAATTTATCTCTGTCTGATTCAAAGTGGGCAGGTCATAACTGATGAAAATCATAATAAAAAATCATAGTCATAATTTTTTACCCTTATATACCAGGATAACCTGGCTTCTCTTGAGACTGCTTCGCAGTTAATGATATGCTGAAGCCCGCCTGCACGTTGGCGTGATTGGTTATAGGGTAGTTTGTGACGGAAGAAACACCAGCGATTTCAAAAGAAAACATTTTCACAGCAGAGAAAATACTCAGCAATGGTGCTGACTTATGAATTTTCACATGATTTGTCTTAAAGTATTATAAAACACTACTTAGACATATAAACAACATTAAAAACTTGATTTTCACCACATCTTTAAAAGATTCGTTCACATCAAAAATATCACTACGACAGACCTGCAGAATGAGTACTTTCTGAGGATGTTGTATAGGACATCTATTCTCTTTTCATCTTCTCAAAAAGTAGCATTTTAATTGTGTGTTGTGGATGCTAGACAGAGAGAGAATAAATTCACTAGGCAGGAGGAGAGAGAATTGAGAACTCAAAGGCAGAGGAAGAAGGAAAGGTTGTTTTGGTCTCTCTGTAGACCACCCTGTTTTACAGTGGCAAAGCAAACAGCAGACGATAAGCAGTATGTTCCAGCAGTGAGCAGACTACTGATGAACCTCGGGGAACCGAAGGGGTCCACAACAGCAACAGAGATTGTGTGTGTGCATGTTTGCATGGTGTGTATGAAGCCATTTCAAGCAACATTTAATATTATGCTTCCTAAAAAAAAAAAGCCAGTGTTACATAGCTATATGAAAAAACATTGCTATCTTGTTTTACTCCAATCTAAACATCTAAATACCCCATTGACTGGCTGTCTATCTATCTATCTACCTGAATAATCCATCAAATCATGTGGTTTATTGACAAGTAGCATTTAAAAGCAACACCAGCCGTTTAAATCAGTCAGATGATATATTTGTAGAGGTTTGAACCTTTTCTTACCCATCATTCTGTGTGCTGTCATTTCTCATTCTCATCCCTGCAAATGTCATGTGAGTCAAACATTTGTTTACTTTGAAAGACAAACTGACTCCCTTAAACAAGCAACATTATTACAGAATGTGTGGTCACAGGTGTGTTTATCTGTATTTAACAAATGCTTCCAACACAGCTTATCCAGTCAGAACAATGCGTTTTATAATGTCTTCTTTTGCAAATTGCATATGTAAATTTGAATGTATTTGGTCCAAAGTAAAACAGTAATATTGTGAAATATTATTACAATTTAAAATAACTTTTTTATTTGAACACATTTAAAGATGTAATTTATTTATGTGGAGGCAATTCTCAGCATCATTAATCTTATTCTTTAGTGACACATGATCCTTCAGATTTGGAGCTCATCAATGGCATGTTGTAAACTCCCTAATTTTTTCAGGATTCTTTGATGAATAGAAAGTTTTACAGAAAAGAACAGCATGTATTGTTATGTTTGGTCCATTTAATGCATCCTTGCTTTTTACTAAGAGTTCCCTCATACTAATGGTTGAACATTAAAACCCACACCACTGAATACCACTGAATCTCAAGACACACCAATAGGAAAGTAAAACCACAAATGGAATCTTGTTAATATCTCTAACTGTTTCTTCTTGAGAGCAATTCCATTACATGGAGCTGTACATTTTCAGGAAGAGATCTCAACAATGTCTCAAACATACTCGCCAAGATTCTGATGTCTGTAAAGAAAACTGAGCTCCAACATCTCTCATCAAGTTCCTCTACATTTTATACTCTGTACACTTACTCAAGTTTCTACAGCTATAAGCAACCTCTACGCAATTACATTATCATCTCAGCATTCATTGCAAAATAATCTGGTGTTAAGACAGTCCTGAAGGCTATGAATGGTGTGGGTTTGACGGACTCCAAGACATTTGTTTTTCCTTCATGGTGGGGAGTTGGGACTACCCATATTGTTTTTATGTGGAGCCCCTATATAACCCTATACTGCATATACACAAGGCTGTCTGCGTTTTTTTCATTTTCATTAAGACACTAATTAGTATGTTTATTATGACATTTGGGGTGTCTGGAGAGACTGTTGTACACACAATATAGGCAATTTTACTATCTTTGAGTGGACCGCAAAGACCCCACCCCCACTGGACAGACATTTGCCTAATCCACTATTGCAGTTGCATATCACAATACTAGTGCAAACAGTCAAATATAAACAGTTGAATACGAACAAAAACCATAACATTGTAATACAGACAGCATAGAAAAGTGGGAAGCGTAAGCCAGATGCGAATGGTGCTTAAGGAAGCATTATGACTGGTATAGAGAGTTTTGGAAAAATGTTTAAGAAAAAACACTTTATGACAGGTAATATTGGTTAAACAAATAGGTTTTGAGTTTAGACTTAAATTCATGCAATATGGTTATTGTCCCAAGAGCCAGGGACAGAGAGTGCCACAGTTTAGGAGCTATAACGGAGAAAGACCAGCCACCAATACACAACAGAAGAAATCTCTGTACACACTGCCAGAAGAGCGGAGATGTCGAGAGGGAATATAAGGAGAGAGTCAGAAGGGTAGGAAGGAGCAAGACCATTGACTTAAAGGTAAGCAGAAGAAATTTGTAAGCAATACGAGAAGTTACAGGTAGGTGGAGGTTAAATAGGAGTGATATGAGCAGACTGCTTATAAATTAACATTCTTGCAACAGAGTTTTTTGAAATGTAAAAATGCAGTGCATGTCTCCTGTGATGGTAGGGTTTAGGGGCAGGCAGTGTGTAGGGGGATAGAAAATAATGCTCTGTACAGTATAAAATGCATTACGCCTATGATATCCCCATATAAACATGGAAACACATGTGTGTGTGTGTGTGTGTGTGTGTGTGTGTGTGTGTGTGTGTGTGTGTGTGTGTGTGTGTGTGTGTGTGTGTGTGTGTGTGATATATATATATATATATATATATATATATATATATATATATATATATATATATATAGAAATCATATATATATATATATATATATATATATATATATATAATATATATATATATAGATTGAATTATGCTTTTTGAAATTGTAAAAATGCAGAACGTTTTCTTTGTTGGGCAGGTATAGTGTAAGGGGAGAGAATATACCGTTTGTACAGTATAAAAAGCATTATGTTTATATGTGTGTGTGTGTCTCTTGTATTTTCACAGTCTGTGTTCCGTATACTTTGCCAGTCTGTCTGAGAATAGATGTGTCTCACCATCTGTTCCCTGACAAGGGTGAGTGTGTGCATCTGTCTTTCAGTATATATGTGTGTGTGAATTGATCAGCGCTCCTTTCCAATGTACTTGTCATAGGAGCAGATGATATGACCAAAATATCACAGCATGAATCTAATATCCTGACAATGGCATATATCAAAATAGTTTTTTTTTACTCTTCTGTATATTTAACAAAATTTTTAATGTTTTCATAACCATGTGGAAAGTCACATTTTTAAGGAAATCAATATTTTTAATCAGCAAGGATACAAAAGTTGCAGTAAAGACTTTTAAATTGTTACAAATTACTATTATCTTTTTCAAATGCAACATTTTTTAACTGTTTTAAACATTGATAATAACAAGAAATGTTTCTTAAGCAGCTGTTAAAAAAAAAAATCTTACCAGTATTATTTCACAAATGAAAGGTACTCATTTGACTATTTTGTGCTTAAGCCTAATAACAAATGGTGTTACAAACGTAACACCTTTTGCTTTGTTTTCAATGAGTATGACTTGTTAAATGAGGATGTTTTGATGTGTTTTCACACATATCCTCCTTGTGTCAATGCCATGCTTCACTTACTGCTATCTGTAATAATGTACAAAGTGCCCATAATTGCAAGCCACCCAAACTGTGCTACTGACCTCTACTCTGACTCTTTCTCCTTTTCTCTCTTGCTCTCACTCCTGCCTGGTTTTCAGATAAGCGTTCGCTTGACCGGGTTAATTTCCATTCAAAGGGTTTTACACATACTTTGAAGCCCATATAGCTGGAATCCTCACAGACGTTACCGACATCTGAATGGATTACGTTTAAAGGAATAATTTCCCCTAAAATGAAATTTCTGTCTTCATTTAATCACCCTCATGTCGCTCCAAACTCATATGACTTACTTTCTTACTTTCCTCTTTCTTCAGTATACCGGGAGCTGTCAAGCTCACCAGAAATATTGTCCTGATTAGCCAAATCTTATTCACATAGGTAAACTACCGTTCAGAAGTTGTTGTTTTTGTAAAGAAATGAATACTTAGCAAGGACACATTAAACTGATCAAAATTGACAGTAAAGGCATTAATGTGACAAAAGATATCCATTTCAATTAAAGGCTCTTCTTTTTTATTCATCAAAGAAAGAATACAGGAAAAAAAAACATTGTTTTAACAAAGATATCAATACTCAATAATAATTTCTTGAGCAGCAAATCAGCATATTAGAATGATTTGCGACCTTTTTCTCAGAATTGTAATATAAAGTCAGAATTGCATGATATAAAGTCACAATTTAGAAGTCAGAATTGCGAGTTTATATCCCATAATTCTGAATTTATATCTCACAATTCTGACTTTATACTCTGTTCCTCAAAAAGAGTACTTGAAATGTACATTTAACCTTTCCGGTAGAAATTTCCCCTAGTCAAGAGCAGCCAAGGAAAGACAGTCATATGAGTTTTGAACAACAAAAATATTTTTATTGTTTTGGATTAACAATTCCGTTAAAATTGATGTGTATAATGTTAAAATACTTTCTTTAAATAAGTCATTTGTAGATGGATTCCCCTGAAAAGTACAAAAACTGTGATCTAAACATTGCATCCCAACCAGAAGAGTGCAGCAACACTGGCTCAGCCAATGGAAATGGACTGGAGGCGGAGCTATCAGTTTGTCAGCTCAATGAGGAATGAGGGGTTGTGTTGATTCTTTTATTCTGACAGATGTTCATTCATGCTATAATTTCATTAAATATTTATTGTGTTACTGATATGACAAATGACCTCAAAAACAGACAGATATTACAGTATGCAGAATTATGACACTGAATTCATTTGGATGACAATTCATCCTTATTTTTCTCCAAAACAAATGCTTGATTCAACCACAAATTCAGTGGTTCTCCCTCTGTCTCACATGGGGTCTCCAAACATCATCAATCCCTTTTTCAGAGTCCCACTTCTTGCATTTGCTCCATTTCCTTCATTCCCTCTAAAACTCTTTCTCACTTGACATGAAGACAAAACGCCACTCATATGGCTTGAAGCTTTGAAGAATAATTTTCTCTTTTTCAATTCCATTCATCACTATTTTTGTTTTCTCATATCCCCCTCTGATGTCTCCCTCTTTTGACCTCGTTTCAACCATCATGTTTTCCAAAGACTGTGGCTAGTATTGCAATCAGTCTTCTTCTCAAGATTTAGCAAATATAAGACAAATATTACAATAGCAAAAACGGCATTAGAGGAGTTTGATTAATTTCTGTGAATAAAATGATTCAGAAACTCTGATTCAATGATTCATTTGTGTCACCACTCAAAACATGCTCACAGTTCAAGCCTCAGTGTGGCCTTTTTTTTATGTATATAAATGTTATTGTCAAAGCAAATGAATACATTTGAGATCCATTTCTAAGACTTAAGCCTTATTAATAAAAGACATTTGCTAAGCCAAGCACCATTATTATTACCTTTGTTACTTGGGAATTTGTACAAGCCTTAAAGTTAAAATCAAGTTTTTAATGTTGTTTTATGTCTATGTGCTGTTTTTTTATGCTTAAATATGCTTTAAGACAAACCATGTGGAAATTCATAAGTCAACACCATTGCTGAGTATTTTCTCCTTAAAACTCCAGTGAACCAAAGACAATCTCAAAAACGCTGGTGTTCCTGACGTCACAAACTACTTTGTAACCAATCACGTCAATGTGCAGGCGTTTTTTCTGTTGATATGAAAAACTTTTGACTTATAGCGGGTGAATTATGTATATGATGTATATTACAATGTTATGATGAACTTTCTCCACTGACGTTCTAAGTTGTTCAAAGTGTTTCTAAGGAAGCTGATATTTAGGAGGGGAACATGGTAACACTAGCAACACATTATGAGCGTTTGATAACGTAGTCAAGCAAAAAGCAAAATTGCCATAATATGTCCGGCGTTGTAAAGATCGATACCATTGTGCACAGTTTACTACAGTAACTTGAGTAAAAGTTGAGCGAGTGGATCTCTGAGTTGTTGTGAGTGGAGACACATTCATGTATTCATAGCATATTTTCTTAGCAATAGATTCTATTAACAAGAAATATTAAAATATTACGAAAAGTGCAAATAGTTGTTAGATGCTATGTATAATCTAATCTATAAATAGTGGCAGATACGGTTTTCACCCCAGTACTGTTGTACATTAACAGGATACAATGTAAATTAGTGTAAATTATTATATTTATTAAATAATTAAATGGATGCCGCCTTATTGGGACAATATGCCCTCCCTACACATACTTCTAACCCTACCCAATAAATACTTTATTATTAAACCCTCATTAGGCACATATTTTCTTCATTTTTATTGAAAATAAATGCCTTTCCGATCTGATATGTGATGGAAAAAGGGAGAACAGTCTGGCAAAAGGCGGATTCGAACTCTTTCATGCACCATACTCCTTACAGTCTATGCCACGGCAGACGTTGAATAGTGTGTGTCTTTTTAATATTGTGGCCCAACCAGGCATTGGTGGGCGGAGTTCGTATAAATAGCGTTTGCCAACAAGCTTTTATACTTAGTGTAAATAGACACTCCGTTAAAGGCATTAGCCAAAACTTCGACACACAACTCACCCAGCACCGTTTCTAATACAAAAATTAATGATAACTTGAGGGGGAGGGAAACATCAAAACCTTTGCATCCTCCTAAAATGTCCTTGTGACCATATACAAACACCCCACACATTTGCTTCAGGATATGACCTTGCTCCTGTCCACCAATACGAATATTCTCATGTCTCTTTTTCCATAATGCCTTTCTCTATACTATTATATATTCATGTTTTCTTTGATATTGTGGTGATCTTTGTTTTTTTCAGCATGAAAAAATAAACATACTTTATAGACAAAAGGAGGGCGACAGACGTGCTTGCTTAGAAGATAAAGAGGTCAACAAAGCAGAGGGAAACTGGGCTGTGCCAATGTACGGTAACGTATCCCAGACTCCCAGTGTGACTGAACTCATCTAGAGACGGTTACGTAATAGGACACACACACACATACAGATGTACACACTCAGTCTGAGATCTCTCTCCTTCTCATCCTCTTCATCCTTGGATCCAGAGGCCCAGCTCTTGGATAATGAATGAGATGAATGTAGTGAACTGCATCAGACTGCTGTGTCCTTCGGAGAATAATTTAATAGGAGATTAAATGGAATTGTATGGGAAGAAGGAAACCAATGTCAAAGTTTATGCAAAAAAATTTTACGCCCTGAAAAGGTCCTAAAATTAACTAAAATTAAAACTATTAAAGGGGTGATGAATTGAGAAATCACCTTTCCCTTGAGCCTTTGATATATGAAAGGTCATGGTAATATAAGAATATCCTGTAAGTTTCAGAGCTGAAAACTTCCTTGTTAGCCAAAGAAAAGCTTTTATTGACACCAGGCCCAGAAAACGAGAGATCTCAAAAATATACTGATCAATGACATAATAGAACGGGGAAACGCACCTTTACAGATAAATGTGTACGCCTGCTTCTGTAGCCCCGCCCACCGACTCTAAACTGTGCTAAACGCGCTACCGAGCAAGATAATCGTTTGTAAACAAGACGCAGGTCGATACTGGATTTGCAGACATATTGAGATTAAAACACAATGCTGTGCCTTTTTATTGGATCAGACAGGAATGGTGCAACACACTTGTGAGTAAAACATGTTTTTATATGTGATATTATTGCATTGTTACAGATCGTTATGATTATGTGTAACTTAGCACGCTGTCACAGGCTGGAGAATCCTTTATTTGTTGGTTCATTGCGATTCGGAATGTATTACGGAAAGTAATAACAAAATAAAGCAATCGCGGGTGGATGAGAGATAAATCATTGTGTTTGTTTGATAAATACGGTTTGAGAGCCCTGTGAGAGAATCTTTCCGGTTGCCGCTTTCAAAACAATCCCTCACGTGAACTGACAGGGGAGCTGAAGCTTATTAAATATGCAAATCTTATCCAATCCTAGCAGTGGGTGTTTAGAGCCAGGTCTCCAATGTGGCACACCCATCAAAACCCACACTGTAAAACCAACAGTTGTTCTTACTAAGACTTTTTTAGTAAACTTTACTTAATGTCCAATAATTTGTTGAACTTACTTAATTTTTTTTTGTAATCTGAACTATTTGCATGCTATGCCTTTGTTACTTAGAAAACCCAAGTTAACACTACTTAACTGGTTTGAGTACCATTTTGCAAACCCCCCCCCAAAAAGTGGGCGGGCAAAGTGTTTTTGAGGCATGGCAATTTTTAATAGACTTTTCACTCATTTCCTCACCATAATTGTGATTAGTGTTCCCTTTGGTTGGGAACTTGGAACTTCATTCATATTATTGTAATTTTCTTCCTTTATTAGTGCAGCATTACAGCAAGAAATCACAGTTATCTGAGGAAGGGGAAGTAATACATAAATAAATGTTATATATTGTATATAATACAATTATATTTCATGTCAGATTTTAAAAATGTCTTACTAATATCTATGGAATAACCTTTTAATTGGGGTTGATATAATCCCTCAATATTTATGACATCAGCAATTGACCATGTGTGAGTCACACACAGACTTCAACATTCAGCATGCAAAACACAACAATGGTAACAAGGATTTTTTAAATTTAATTTATTTATTATTAATAAGACCTTTACAAGTTTATTTGCTGTCATTATTGGGGTTATACTGACAAAAGACAAATGGTAAAATAAAGCCAAACATAGTAAAAATGAAGCAATTAATTTATTCATGCCGCAATGCACTCTGGGAGTACACTTCCTCAGACCACAGATAGAATTAAGTTGACAAAACTTAAACAGTTTAAAACAATTAACTTAAAAGTTTTGAGGTAATAAGTCAATTTTTTTGAGTAATTTTAACTTATCCGGGTTTACAGTGCAGTGTGTCTTGAGAGAGCCTCAAAACCAGTGTAGAAAATAGCATATTACTTATTCATTATGATGTTTTTTAATGTAAAAACCACGCGAACGTCATAACGTTGACCCCAGACAACAGTATAAAAAAAAATACAAAACCCAGTTCATGACACCTTTAAGAATAATTTTCAATAGAAATAAACCAGAAATAAAATATGAATATTTAGATGACAAATTACCTTGGCAACTAACTGAAATAAAACAAATTTTCAACTACTAAAACTAAACTAAAACAAAAATAAAGCTAAATATAAATATTCAAAAAATAAAAATAACTAATAAAAATGACAAAAATAATTTATTACAGTACAAGTATCAGTATAGTTTTATTTAATGCCATGTCAGCATCCGTGGCTATCTACATGGCAAAAACTGCATTACAAAAATACAAGAGTTACATTTACATATATACAATAAAAATAAAAACCAAGCAAACAGAAAAAGCGTATTTATGACAATAAGCAAACTCAGGAAATCCACAAAGGTAAAAGCTCAACAAAACCGTGTGCCATGCACAAACAAAACCGGACAAAGATATCCGAAATCGCATACTTCCCTACTATATTCCCAACTGGCCAGCATCCATATCACCCTGTAGGCTGATCACCCCAAGACTGGTTTCCCACTGAAGCTATGCAGGGCTGAGCTTGGTCCCTACCTGGATAGGAGACCTCCTGGGAAAACTAGGTAGCTGCTGGCCAGCAGGGGGTGCTCACCCTGTGGTCTGTGTGGGTCCTAACACCCCAGTATACTTTAGAACATACTTTTTTAGTGGCCGTGAAGTAATTACTTATTCAAAATAAGTACCTACTTAGGAGAGCATGTCATTTTGGGACGCAGCCAGAAGGGATACTAACAGGTGTGATCTAATTAATGAGTAACCACGGAGACTAACTAGTGGCAGGAAAATGAGAACAAAAGAAACACTTACTAGAGAACTAAGACAGACTAAACAGCACCAGAATTTAAATGATAAAAATTATTATAGTAGTACATTAATAATACTAAACTAACACTGCATGCAGGTAAACAAATAAAATATTTAATGTTATGCTATTTAGTAGCATCGCTGCAGGGAGGTTGTGAGATGATGAAAAGATAAAAATTAATTACATCATAAAAAATGTATTGAAATATTAATTCAAAATCCCATGGGGTACTTAAAGTAAATATTTTGAGTCAAAGAAGTTCAGCTGACAAAAAGGTTTGGGAATCCCTACTCTACAAGATTCATTTACAATGCTTTTGGAAAATGCAGGCCTGGATTATATTAATCAGCTGAATCTTTCTGCTCAAACACTATGATTAAATGTGAGATTCAACGTACAATAACGCTTTACAAAATTTGCAATGCAGAGACATTTTGTTGACATTTTAGTTGTTAGTCAGAAAAGTCATTGGGCTGAATCTCACTTTTCTCACAGAGCCACCACAGGTGCATTAAAGGATACAAATATATTTCAGACAGCTATTCCTCAAAGCACCTGAACAATCACTGCTATTGTCTCTATCTCCACCTCCCTCCCTCTGTCTGGTTGTACCTCACCACTCGTGCTTTTTTTCACTCTCACGTGTCAGTATAACTACTACTCAAGCTATTCACTTCTCGTTCACTCTGTCTCTGAATGAAATATTAATAGGACCTTTGACAACATGACTGGAAACAGCCATTAACACGCAATTACCCAGAGACGTGATGTGTACAAACTACAAGGTCAACCTGCCTCTGTGTTTTTCTTCCAGTCTCTTGTGCTCATCTGTCGTCTTTGTCTTTCAGCTTCTGACCTAGACTGGCAGGTTTATCTCAACCACTGATGACTGCAACAACTGCACCTTAAACCACAGCGATGTCTGTAGATTTATAGCGGCGGTGAGGGCTGGAGGAAGGTTTTGCGATAAGAGCTTTATGATGTGTTACATAAGAGGACTGTCAGTCACCTTGTAAAGGGGCTTTCGCACCGGGCACTTACAGGAACTCAGTTAAAGTAACTAGCGACCAGGGCAGTCCCCAGAGAACAACATGGGTTTTCATGATAGCTGAGATGGAATGTAGACGTATAAGTTAAGCGACTGAAAGCAAAAGGAGGGCTAGAAGACGAAATCTCAACCACTTGCAGTACATATAATCAAGGCTGAGAAAAGAACACAACTGCGCAGACAAAGGCATCAGGAAATGCTGTTAACATTAGCTTTCAGTAGGTTTGTCTCGTCGCTGTTTTCCATGTTCTTGGAGCTAGTGTAGTAAACTCTTACATGGCTTATTAAAAATACCGGGTTTCGGTGTTTCGTATGGCATGTGTTCAATCGACGTACACTTACATCACTGGTGGTACTTCCGCCAATAGTTATAGGAGCTATACAAATTTTCCTCTGGTGCAAAAGCCTATTAAGTGGACAAATATGGCACTTTACATCTACATAACACAGAGCCCAATCCGCTTGAGAAACCCCCCCCCCAAAAAAAACAGGTTTGTGGTTGTGTGTTTGGGTTTTGTTCAAGTTTCCCCGAGTTCGCACTAACATATAATTTTATGGAGAGTAAGTTTAAATGCATATTTGGCGTGCTGTCCAGGGGGAGGGCTTCGAGCTCTGAGTTTGGCCCAAACCTGAATACCCCCACCCCATATGTAAGTGGTTAGAACTAAAAGAGAAGACTTGGAGAAGGGGTGGTGGAGGTAAGCCTTCTGCATTATATATACATATTGATTATTGGTTGATGTTCATGTCATGTGATTCACTGTTCCCCACATGTGATAGTCATGTGTTCCCTGTCATGTGACCTGTTCCTGCTTGTTCATGTTTCATGTTCTCATTGCCTTTGTCCCCATATACCCTTAAATAGGGCACTATTTGAGGGGACAGCCATTTGTAGTGCTGTCTGAAACCAAAGTGGACGTTATCAAGTGCACTCGTTCAATGTCATAATGCAACGTAATAACCAGTGTACTCTCAGCGTCTAGAGAATACCCATAACGCACTGTGAGTCATGTGCCAAATTAATTCCCGCGTCTGTCCAGAAGATGGCCCCTGCAACTGAATCATCCATCCATCCATTTTCCAAACCACTGGTACAATGGATACAGCGTAACATCATACCATCATACATGAATTCCTTTTTAATTGATTATTAAACTGTTTAATAGTTCAAAAGTTCAAAAGTTCAAGACAAATCTTTTCATCTTACTACTGGAGCTGACGGTTAGTTTCAAATTATTATTAAACAGCAATCACAAAATATACAAAAGCGGCAGCCCTTCTGGCACACTCAATATCCAAATTCACTCACTCGTTTTCATTCACTCCTTCAAGTGGACTATATTAGTGGAGTAATGTAGGGAATAGTGAGGGAATGTATAGGGAGTTATTTTTAACACAGCAAATGGTTAATTTTCTTATCTTGTGTTGAGTTTTATTGTTTATTACAATGGTGCTGTATTAAACAGTGCATAAAGTATTGAATCCAAAAAGTCTGTGTATTTGACAAATAATGTATCTAAACCACTTCATCTGTGATAGTATCCAGGTCGAGCCAGAAGCCAGTGATTATGTTTATAAAGGTTTAAATGGATATTTTTTCTTACAAAAACCTGTAGCTTGGCTTAAGAAAGCATTTTTTAACCTATCGTATGGATTACTTACACTCACCTAAAGGATTATTAGGAACACTTGTTCAATTTCTCATTAATGCAATTATCTAATCAACCAATCACATGGCAGTTGCTTCAATGCATTTAGGGGTGTGGTCCTGGTCAAGACAATCTCCTGAACTCCAAATTGAATGTCAGAATGGGAAAGAAAGGTGATTTAAGCAATTTTGAGCGTGGCATGGTTGTTGGTGCCAGACGGGCCGGTCTGAGTATTTCACAATCTGCTCAGTTACTGGGATTTTCCACAACCATTTCTAGGGTTTACAAAGAATGGTGTGAAAAGGGAAAAACATTCAGTATGTGGCAGTCCTGTGGGCGAAAATGCCTTGTTGATGCTAGAGGTCAGAGGAGAATGGGCCGACTGATTCAAGCTGATAGAAGAGCAACTTTGACTGAAATAGCCACTCATTACAACCGAGGTATGCAGCAAAGCATTTGTGAAGCCACAACACGCACAACCTTGAGGCGGATGGGCTACAACAGCAGAAGACCCCACTCATCATCTCCAACACAAATAGGAAAAAGAGGCTACAATTTGCACAAGCTCACCAAAATTTGACAGTGAGAACATGGATCCATCATGCCTTGTTACCACTGTGCAGGCTGGTGGTGGTGGTGTAATGGTGTGGGGGATGTTTTCTCGAAAGGGGGTCAAACACAGTTTTAGTATGGTGTTCCTAATAATCCTTTATGTGAATGTATATGAAGGATGGATGCAAGAAGAAATTCAAATACACCTAGGATGGCTTGAGGTTGAGTAAATTATGGGGTAATTTTCATTTTTGGGTGAACTATCCCTTTAAGCCCTTTAATGTTTTCCATGTTTCTTGTTGTGAATTGTTAAATGTTGCAATGCTGTCAGTTTCATGGTTCCTGTTTAAATCTGCTTGAGTTTATGTCAAATTTAAGTCTGCTCAAGTTCATGTCATCGCTTAGCTCTATTTATTGTGTATTTGTTTAACTTCAATAAACTGCACCTGCATTCACTTCAACTCGTCTACAGTGGATGGATACATTATGTGCTAAAAACACCTGTGTCTCAAAAAGTGGTTGTGGGAGCAGGATAATGTACTAATCACACGGTTTTCAAAATGCCTGGCTAGACTGAAGTAAAACAAAACCGGATGGCATAAAACTAGATTACTCCAATTATAATCAATAAACGGTCTAGTGTCTACATGATGTGGCACGTCAGGCATTCAGGTGAGGGACACTCTGTTCATATTTCTGTTATGCTGCACATTAAGTAGGGGTACCTACTAACCTTTTTGGCGTTTCATTTCAGTTTTGGTACTTTTGTTATACATTTTTGATTTTATTTAATAACATGTCTATATAGTTTTAGTTATTCTTCAACTAAAATGAAAATGAGAAATGCTGCCTTGGCAACTAGCTGAAATAAATACGTTTTTTATATTTATTTATTTATTTATTTTATGGTTTTAGTTTTTGTGCTAAACAAAACAAGGGACAATTTAACATTATTTTTTAAGTAATGCTGTCGATTGCTCTTGCACTGAACCCAGAAAAAGGTAAGTTAATCCATCTTTCAAAGTCATGAGCTGAAAACAGACGCCAGATCTGGTGATCAATCAGGCTGAGCAGAAGGGTTAACAGAGCTCTCACATTGGCAACTTTCATTAAACTCCTATATTCACAAGAAATTGAAAAATTCAGAAATTCATACAGAATGCATCATGCTCTAAATGCAGGAGCATCGTCTGATCCCACACTGGCCATCAGTGATCATTGACGCGAGCTAAAAGCATTACAAACTCACAATGTCACTCCAATCTTAGGGGAAGTGATTGGCGAGACTCCAAATGCACCTGTACGTCCGTTGCAATTCTCCACGTTCTCCCTGCTCCGTCCAAAGCTGTCCTTCGCCAACCCCTCCAGCATCCGCTTTGCGGCCGCTACTTGACCTTCTCGCTGTGTTTGTCTTATCATACCACTGCTACAACATCAGAACATGCCAGGAATGTCAATGACATTAAGATCCTATCCAGAAAACGACCCCGCATACAGACTCCGCAATATGTCAAAGCTCTTCGGCTATCAGTGTCTGAAACAACTGTTGTTATCGCCAGCAAACTTCAAACAATGTGTACTTTGATTGAGAGTACATAAAAGGGGTTCTAAAAAGTAGATACAGAGCGGTATCACGGTTTTGAATTAAGGCTCATCGAGGCAGGCGCATGGTGACGTTTGAGGATGTCTGAACGCAGAGACAGACGCGATGGCTTAAGGGGTGTGAAATTATCTGATGTGATTGAAATCTTGTCTCTGTCAAAGATTAACCCTTGTCAGTGTGTCATATACGTTCTTATCATTCAACATGCAGCGGCACTGCAAAATCACCGCTGGGCAGGTCTCTGTGAAAACCCAGGAGATTCCTTGAGCTGTCAGTGTGATCTTCAGCTGTCCTTAAAACTGTCATCATCCTCATGAAACTACCACCCAGCTCACCTAGTCAGCGTTTTCCATGCCAAATATCAGCATTTCTTCTTTTTAGCATCTGTTTTCTCTTTTAAGGCAAGACACTATAGGCAAAAAAAAATTGTATGCACTGGTCAAGTTTGAGACTTTGGGCTATTTGGCTTTTCATAAGTGTTTTTTATTTTATTTATTTTTTTAGGACCTGTCAAGCCCTTTTACAAAGTCTTGATTTTTTTTTTATACTATAATAGGATTTCATGCAAAAAAACAAAAATATTTTACATTGTTGCAATAGCTCTGTTCCCTGTCTGTCAGTAACGCTCTAGTCTCTCGTAGCCAGACCGTCAGACTGACGGCAAAAGGTCTGAACTTTTTCGCAGCTTTCTTTGCCCAAGGAACGCCCAAGAGGACATTTGACTTACATGTGACGCAACCAATGTTTAGGGGTGTGAAGATGTAAAGTTGATGTCTCTACAATAATAGACTGGCGTGCATCTAATAAATTATTAATTCAAGAACAATGTGCAAGTTTACTAAAACAATGGAGCCGTGAACTTCAGACACATTTGTAAATCCAGCTTTTATTTGATCCTGGTAAGCGCTCATTGTCACAGCTGTAAACAGGACGGCGTTCTTCTTCCATGAGGGAGTTTGGGGTCACACCATTTGGCCGACCATTAAAGAATGCAACACACTCATCTCGTGGACATCCTGTAGAATTCAACCAATCAGATAAAGACTTCGAGAGTGTTTCCAGAAAAGTGGGCGATATGCATCAGATGGTCTGTGTGTGAATCTGAGACTGTAATGCTCCATTCTCTATGAAGCCCCTCCTTCTGAAAAGCATAGTGTGCTCTGATTGGATGGATGGATCACTGAGATTGACCAACCGCCACAAGGTTGTTTTTGGAAATGTCTAGCCCCCTAACATAACCCCGAGTTTCAACACACTACTAACGCAACTCAACCAGGCTTCATCCCCTTTTTTTGGATATGCCTTGGATGGTAATTTATTTAAAATGAGGAATATTGTGATGTGTTTGTTCCTGGAAGAAAATGCAAGACTACAATAGAGGCGTTTCAGGGAGTTCAGAAACAGTGTGCACTAATATAGAGAATAACTTCCTTTGGAGTGTTGTAAATTTTTAACGACCATCGACCGTCCAACCACACCCTAACCCTACCCTTAACCCTATCACTAAACATAACTCCTCCCATTAGGTCCACAGAGACAGAGCTGGACTAGGTCAAGCTCCACCCATTAGGTCTAGAGAGAGGGAGCTGGATGTCATTTGGCTCTGCAGTGAGCACTACTTTGGATTTTATATAACATCTTATTCCTATAATCTTTTTTTTACCTTTTTGTCTTTTTTTCTGGCTGTTGACAGTATTTTCTGATTTATATAGTGGTAAAAAGAGATATCAATAATCCCTTCTGCAAAAAACTAAGAAATAAACTAAATGAAACAAGAATTTTTAATATGGCTTTATCCAATGTTCAGATTTCTGTTGTGTACATGTATGCAAATTTGTGCATTTTTAATTAGTGCCAATTACAAATGTAAACATAACATTAAAAAATGTTTTTG
Source organism: Gobiocypris rarus (assembly GCA_023029165.1). Classification (NCBI taxonomy): domain Eukaryota; kingdom Metazoa; phylum Chordata; class Actinopteri; order Cypriniformes; family Gobionidae; genus Gobiocypris; species Gobiocypris rarus. The sequence goes on along the minus strand of CM040912.1, from coordinate 44,557,192 downwards.
CAAATCTTAAATGTAATCAATCAACCGGGGAAGTATGGTGAAATCTATTAGTTAATTTTTACCTTAAAAAAAGAAAGTCTTGCCTAAAAAGCATTAGTGTCCATGTCTGTGTTTTATACAAAACTAAAGAAACACTTTTCTGTTCAGTTGCTTGAGCTAAGCGTTTCTTCAACTGGATATTCCCAAATCCGTGCTTACAAAATCTTCTTTTGTCTAGTACAGCATGAAATCTCTGGCAATACATTCAGCATGAGATTCCCAGCTGAATTCACAAGACGAGCCAAAGCTGATTATATCCACAAGGCTAATACAATTTCTCAAACAAATTAACATGCCTTACAAAAATATATATTTTCTACTCTAAATGTAGCCATAAATGACAATCAAAACAAACAAAAAAATTTCCATAATTAATTTTTAAACATTAATTACATTTTCATAAAAAGATATTGGTTGTGAACAGTAGATAAAACCATCATAAATACAAATGTGTAGTTCTTTTGTTGTTGTTTTGTTTTTTGTTTAAAAAAAAAAAATTGCAAATGCAAAGTCATTGAAGATTCAGGTGGTATGCCCCTGATTAATGTCTCTTGCTCAAGAAACATAAGTTGAATATCAATACAAAAACACTGCTGAAATACAGCTGCCGCTGTTGTTACAGGCAAACAGGTTTGAATACAAAATATCTTCTGTTCTTCATGTAGTCTGAAGATCACCTGACTCAATTATGGTTAGGACTAGATAAATTACTGAAATTACTTCTCTGATGATACGTTTACTGGCGGGAGGGCGAGACAACCTGTCACTCACATGAGATCGACCAATTGCAAACCACAACCATCCAATTAATTGGCAATGGGGGAAAAAAGTAACTCCTACATTTTTTCTTGTTCGAGAAGCTGTTTCACTTGGATATACGTCACAATAAGAAATAAAAGATTAATCACAACTTCCGAGCAACAAACTAAATATGTACACAGGGTCATTGGAAGAACATCTGTCTAGAACATCAGTATGATCCATTTTCACATCATTATGCTCACATATTTGAACAGAAAATATGGGACACACACCATGATTTCTGAAATACTGTCAAGGCAAACACTTTGTAATCCTGTATACAGTTATAGCTCTCATTAGACAAGAATTAAATCAATAAAATGTAATGAAATTGCTGGGTAATCTGTGCATCAATAGGTGTGTCTTAATAGGTTTCCCATGATCACCACAGGTACCATGTTGTGGGAAGATTAACTAGAAACTATGGCATTGAGGAGGAAACAGCAGTTACCATGGTAAGAAAAACCAAGGCTACATTTCTCAATGCAGAAAAAAATCTAAATATTTAAGTCAATTGCTTGGCAGTGGCACAAGTCTACAAAAAAGAAGCCATGTTTACATGCAAAATGCACAATGCAAAATGAAACAAGTAATGAAAAAGCAAACCGAAATAAAAATGTTCCCTCAAATATCCACAAATTCCATCACAAGCAGTTCCAGACGTAACATAAATTAACACAAACATATATCCAAAACTATTCTATTCTAGACGATTTAGCCTTCTGGGTTGGTCTACAATTTGACATCATGACTTAATTGGTGTATAGCCATAAATTAATTTCCCATGGTATTTTTATATGTTCTTGACATTCAAGGGTTAAATCATTGGCTTTTATTACATTTATTTCTGAACTGGCATCTCTCATCACAAATTAGTGCTTTCTTTTTGGCCGTCTTGCAACACACGCTTGTGTTTCTGCCACAGTGTCTCTCTCTCTCAACAAATCTGTCTGTGCACACATGACAATTGACCATCGTAATTTTACCACCTGCCAAATCTCGTGGCGAGCAACAGGAGGGGGCAGAGGCCAAAGCATGTCCGTTTCCTTTCGTCCTGCTCCTAATAATGACCCATCCTCACTTTCTCAAAATTGCATACGAAAAAGTCATCAAATTGCTTTTGATACATTTTTGGCAGATACAACAGACAAGACACACGCACACTCGGAACAATAAACGCACGCGCAGATCATGACTGTGAGATGAGAGATGATGACCTTGCGCGTGCATAGATGACAACTCCCTCAAAAGGCACCAAGGTAAATGTATTTACCTTCACGGTACAACACAACAACAGGTGCTGAAAATGTGTGCAAACGCGAACGAATGTATATAGAGAAACCTGGTTGCACCTGTTTGCACGTTCGGCAACTGACAGTTTGCAGTTGAGGACAAATTGAAACGAAATGCCTTCGAAATGACACGGTACTATGACCCGTACACGAGCGGTACCGGGTGCCGCCACATTGTCTGCCATTCAAGGGCGGGCGTTCTGGCTGAAAACAAACGAGCGGAATCCACCAAAGTACCTCACCTTTTCCCTCCTCGTCCTCCCGATTCAGGTGCATGGCTGCTCGCCTTTGGCACGCCAACAAACGCTTGTTTCTTCTCTCAAGTCCTCCAAGTAAAAGTCGAATCCAAAATGTGCTCGAGCTTCCAATGGGCGAGTGACCATGGAGCACCGCGCGCTCTCTCTCTCTCTGTCTCTCCTTCCCTGCTTATTTCTTTCTTTCACTCACTTGGTTTTTCTTTCCCAGTGTCCTCATTTGGCTGATGTCGGGAGATGGCAGCGAGAAGGTTTGAAGGCAAGGAGTGATGAGTTGTGCGTCCGTGTCACCGCCAGCTGATAGCACGAGCACTAAAACATCAGTTTATGTGGATGGAAGTCGAGTAAATTGGGACGCGTTTTGGTCAGTCGCCTTGAGCAGCGTTAAAATACATCTGAAGACTTCTCTCAGGT